>PVKE010015868.1:0-32800 GCA_004027555.1 Craseonycteris thonglongyai
CATCATTAATTCTTTAAAGTAAATTTAGAATATCAAGGGCGTGGATGTCTTTCCACTTACATGCCACCATATAGCTCATATGTACAACTAAATATTTCCTTTTCAGCTCAAAGTTCTAATATATTTAGAAACAGTTTTCTATGTACAGTGCCAGATAGGTACTAGACTAATCAGTGTGGTAACTTCATAAATTATATAAATCCCTAATCAGTACTCTATATACCTGAAGCTAATATAAAATAATATTGAATGTCAGCTGCAATTGTTAAAAAAAGTCAGCATAGGGAATATAGCCAGCAATATTGTAATAACTATGTACAGTGTCAGATGGGTAATAGACTTATTGGGATTATCACTGTGTGAGGTATATAAAAGTCTAACTACTCTGCTGTTTTATACATCTGAAACTAACAACAACAACAACAAAAAACCCTTTAATTATAGAGAAATCACCAGGTGCTACTATGAAGAAGAGATTCCCTCAAGTTATAGTTATGAGCGGACATGAGGAGAACCCAGAGCTTATGTCTTAGCTCCAGTCCCCTGATAAATTATAACATAATGGCTGTTATTTCTATAAATTAGGGTAAACTTCACATTCAATACAGTGATGCCTTGGAATTCAAACTTAATCTGTCACAGAACACTGTTCGAGTTCCAAAATGTTCAAATTCCAAGACGAGTGGGCATTCGGATAAAGCTACAAGCCATACAGTCGATATGTCCCACGCGAACAATATGTGGATGTTCAGATTCCAAAGCCGCCTTTGAATTCCAAGGCAAAATTTGCTTGATTTTTTTCATTCGGATTCCAAGTTGTTCGAGTTTTGGGGTGTTCAGATTCCAAGGTATCACTGTACTTATATATTCTGTGTACAGAATATATAAATATTGAATGCAACAATAATTTTTGTAGCTAGGAGGCCTAAAACTGACTGCAGACAAATTTAAAATGTTCCTGTATGTCTAAAACGAGAAATCAGAGGTGAAATAAGATGCATCCGAAGTGATATGGTGTTGGGAGCCAGTCATGTGCTTGACAGGGAAGGCTCTCCACAGGCCTTGATGGCAGGCCTTCAGCCCCAAGCCTCCCAGGAATGGCTGACCTGGGGCTTTGATGGCAGGGCCTCAGTGCCCCCCCACCTCCCGGAAGGGATAGAAACTAGATGTATATGTGCAGCTTCGTAAGAAGGCTTGAGAGCTGACAATTTGCAACATAGTGTTCCAGAAAGCCAGAAAGCCAGAAACAAAAAAGACTTACAAAGAAATGGCTATGTGCTTGAGATAAAGATGTCCTTGGACTAGGCTTAGCTGAGATAAACAATGCCTGATGTTTCTTTGTGATGACAAACATGTATACTATAAAAGATACCTAATAAAGCTATTCGGGATAATTTTGTCTGTCTTTAATTCCCACCATTGAACTCAGGGACTTCATTCACCCAGGCTGGTTCCTAGCAACAATATGGCCAGCCTTGAGAGTCCCAGCTAATAGTCTACCTTCAACTATTTGAGATGAGAAAATATCTTGTCCTCTTTCAAGTGCCATGTTATTGCAGGGCAGCTATGAGCCAGCCTTGGTGGGCTGTGTTCATGCTGCTGATCTCTTGGCTACCTGACTTCTGACTACCCCATTGACCTGGAGTGGCCCTTGGCCCGGGCAATAAGTCTCTTTGCCTATGCTTCATAGCATCCTTTTCTTAATCACGTGGGTTGAATTGAGCTGCTGCTAAAATGCTCACATCTAAGGCAATGCAGAGTAATTTTGAATGAAAATATTTCTGTTAGTAATGTTTGTTCTAACCCTCCTTCTCAGTAGAGTGAACTCTGGAGACAAAATCTCAGGGTGGTTTAGTACCTGAATGGGACAGAAAGGCAACACACGGTTACAGACCTACTGAATGAGCAGGATGGACTCAAAAAGCTAATTGGAAAATGTGCTTTACTAACAAAATCCAAAGAGGGGAGAATCTCCAAGCTAACTGCAGTTTATTGATCTCCTGTTCACCTTTTTCTCATTGATGCCAAGTCAAATGCCAAATTGAAGGAGCAGTCTATTTGGTTTTTGTTTGTTTGTTTGTTTGTTTGTTTTCATCTTCTTGGAGAAAAAGAACCAGATAACTCAGCTGATTAGAAAAGACTGAATTCCCTCCCTCCCATTATTCCTGGCATCCATGCACACATGTTAATAGTGCTGCTTTCCAGGGAGGTCTACAAACAGGTACTGTGTGTCTGAGTGGAGTGGGTGCTTTCCAGTAGATTATGGAATTGTCCTAAAGAAGGAAATGGGAGGTTAGCAACAGAGGTGGTTGAAATGCTGTTGGAAGAGTCAGGCTCTGGGAATGTCCCAGGGACTGAAGGATCCTAATATAGCCCAAGTCCATGGACTCTGAAAGCACAGCTACCTCACCCAAGCAGTGTCCTTTGAGGACTTTAACTGGAAATGTAAACCAAGCTTTTGTGGGTCAAACACTTTGGGGACAGAATATTTCTACACATCCATTTCTAGAATTGGAGTTGATCAGACATGAGTATTCTAGTCAGTTCTTGCCCTCTCAGGAACACACAGCCATCACACATAACTATATATTCTGTATAGTGTGTGTGTGTGTGTGTGTGTGTGTGTTGGGGGTGTGAGGTACTAGTATATGGGCAGAGAAGCCATTCTAATTTTCCTTTCTAGCATTTCAGCCACATGTCCTTCAGAACCCACTCATAAATTCCTAAACCCTTAGAATTGGTATTTGGATGGTTCCATAGAATTCTCTCTGGCAACAAGTTAATAGACATTTCAGGTCCCACCTAAAGGTTCAGAGTTACTAGGGCAGGGCACACGATGGGAATCTGTAGTTCTCCGGTCTCCCTATGTGTACTGATGCCATGTTTGGAAAGCACTGCTTATGCAACAAAGGTCTGGAAGTGAAAAGTACACATAGAGAAGTTAATTAGAAATCTTTATTTTACTGCTTTTTCCCAAACTCTAAATTCAACAGTGAAGTCTAATTTATTATAGCAAATATTTCAATAGAGAAACACTTTTCAGCTACATTTAATCAGAAGAATGATTTTACATAACCAGTAGGGTCAGATTTTAAAATTGTGAGGATCACAAATCTCTTCTTTTAGACTTTTCCTCTTTATTCTTCTGTAGGCAACTATGTTTCTAAAGTGGCCTGAATATTTATTTTAAGCTATTGTAAAGAGTCTAGACTGACTACATACTATAAATGATAATGGTTTTATACAAGCCACTACACAAGCCAATGCTGAATAGACAGAGATCCACCTGGCATTCACTCTACCAATTAGTGTTTTGTTCCGTTTTTAACAAGCATCCACATGTCCTTTTAAAGTATAAACTTTGCCTTTGCTCCTAATGGCCTTTCAAAGTAGGTTAGCTATCTGAGTATTGAAAAGAGCCTTCTAAAGGATTATACTATAACTGTTTCAAGACTAAATAAGATATAAAACACTGAAAAGATTCCATCATACCCAGTCCATAGACATATATGTCTATGACATCTAATAGCTCACTAATTTGTTAAAAGATAATTATATAACCAAACATTATAATAAAAATCTCCAGAGGATCATGAAAACAAAGAAAACAGATCTAAATAGTTAGATTCCATAAAAACCAATTACCGGTAGACATATGACAGTAATTCATGAAAGCTGATGAAGGCAAATAGTGAGTCTGGGGCAATGTAACACCCTAAAATTACACACAAAGGGGTGAAGAGTTTTAGAAATTAACTGTGAAATATATTTGTGTGTGTGTGTAAAATAATTTATAATTGAGTAATACACCTGCTTAGTCTTTCCTTTGCTTTTTAAGAGATATTTTCCCAATCATCAGTTTTTCTCTCCACTCTATCCGATGTCCCCACATTTGAGAGTATATATATATTTGTGTGTGTGTGTGTGTGTGTGTGTGTGTGCACGCGTGTGCATGCAATAAGGAATGAAGAAAGAGAACACCTAATGATCCCTCTAAAAAGCCTTAGATTGAGTATTAGAAACATCAGAAGGGAAAAATACTCTGCTATATGGAAGCCAAAAAACATTTTCCATGGTATTTAAATTAATATGGAAATTTCAATACATAATTTGATATTATTTATCTTGGTTACATGAAGTACCTCACTCTGATCTTTGCTAACTTTAACAATTCCAAATCCTGACTTAAAAAATTTTTTTTTTAATTTAAAGCCACTGATCAGTTCTTATGACAAAAACAGTTCATGAGTCAGGTATTAGAAACAAAATAAGATGATGATATTGCTTATTATACTAACCACATAGGAAAACAGAGAAGACTGCTAATTTGCTAATAATGGGTGTTAGCTACAAAAGCCTGCAGTACTAGTATAAAAACAAGAAGGGCAATGGTGTGAAGTGGGAAGGGGGTGATTAATACCATAGAAAGAAAAGTAGAGGAGAGATAGAAAGGGTTGTCATCAGAAAACAGAAGTGGTGAAAACTAAGGTTTCTGTGGTGTGTACACTGCAAAGTGTTTAATACGTATATTATAAACAACCTCAAGGATTTCCCTGAAGAGCCTCTTCAAACAGATCAAAGAGCATCATAGTACAGAATCATGGCTATTCTCAGAGTAAACACAAGTATGGAAAAGGTAGAGAGAAAAACTTCTGAGGAAGTCCAGATATATACAAACTATCCAGGTGCCACCATATCATCTTGGTCAAGCTACACATAATAATTAAAACAAACAAACAAACACAAAAACAATAACAACAGCAATGTTATTATAGATAAAATGTATTGAGCATGCATGATGTGGCAGGTAGGATGTTAACTGCTTTATATGCATTATGATATAATCCTATGAACAAATTTAGAGGAAGATATTGTTATTATGATGTCAATTTTACATATGGAGAAAATTAAAGCTGTGAAGAGGACAGAGCATACAGCTAGTTGAACCCAGGACTGATGAACTCTTAAGGCCAGGGTATTAGACATCAGACTTGACTGCATTTAAATAATAGTATGTACCAGACAGTTTGCCAAGGTGTTAAAAAAAAATTTATAATGAAAACTATCCACACAAAAGCACAGAATGTATCAGGCTATTAAAAATAGCTCCTCTTAACTATTTTCCTGTATATAAATTTCTGCCCCAGGTAGATGGGAAGTAAGAACTTGCACAAATTTTAAAGAACTATTCCAGGGGGAAAACTAGTAAAGTCACTTCAAAAAGTTTCAATGACTTTCACATTCTATGCACTGTAATGCATCACTCATATTCATTTCTGACAATGAGTTTACATTTACTTCATATGTTTAAACACATCCTTATCTGAGTTACCTTCCATTCCCTCTTTTGGTCCTCACACAAAATGCAAGACTACAAACAGGTGAAAACAATGGTAGTAAGACTATTTTTTCAGCAGAAAAACCTTGATTTTCTCATGAGGTAGTATGGACTAATAGGTCAACACTTAAATAAAACAACTCCTTCCAGACAGAGATGAAGAATTAGGAAGCAAAATTATAGTCTGGATTTTTTTTATACCTACTACTTATATATTTAATGGGAATTAATTTTTCCCCATTGAATGAGAAATATGGAGCTGATTCAACTGTACTGCTTTCACAGTACATGAAGTCATAGGATGTCGGCCATACAAAATCCAGAGTGCAGGTTAACCATGCTCATCAACTGTGGAGGAATTCCTCCCAGGGTATGAGCATAGGGATTTTTCTTACAGGTCAACTGGCATTAATTCAGCAATGTTTTTTTGAAGACTCAACTGAGTAATAAAGTAAGCTCTTTAAGAAGAAACAATATGTTTATTTTGTCTCTATATCCCTTGAATTCATGAATTCACATGTGATTTAATGGATAAATAAATGATAAGGGTGAATAAATGAGCAAGAAACAACAATTCATCCCTAACCACTGCTCTAAAGGAGGCACTTTGCATTTCTACCTCTAAGAACATTAAATCCACATATATCTGTACTCTGCTTTAGTAGGTCTGGGCTGTGAAAATTTATATTTGACATCTTCCTAGGTGTTCTAAATTATAGGCAGGTAAAGAAGAACTGCATTAATGTAACTCAAAGACAGAAAAAGCTCACCAGTGGTAGGGGGGAAATATGCTATTAGTTTGTTCACTTGTTTTATATTTATATAAATATAATTTATAAATTGTATGCATACACAGGTAGTATATTTATTTATATTCCCACCTTATTCCAAAAGAATTCAAAATAGTTAGTAGGCTATTGCACACAACACCTGGTTAAGAAACTAAGTAAGATTTAAAAAGCAAAAGAAGCACACAGACAAAAGACTATCAGTTAGGACTAAGGTTGAAAGATTGGGCTGCCTCAGAGGAGTGAGATATGCGATAGAGCAGAGAAACCATGCATCAGTGTGCTAGCGTTCATGTTTACTTTGAATGCTTAGTATTGCCGTCTGCAGTGATTCAGGGGACGGTGAGCTCAGAGCCCATTTTTCCTTGCTTACAGTTTGTTATTGCCTTTCCTTTCCCTTGCCTGTGTTCTTTGAGCCAGCGACACTTCAATAAAGGAGAAAATATTTTTATTGTTAGTGATTCTTTCCAGAAAGTTCTTTTTACCTAGTTTATTCGTCTCATTAAAATCATCACTTAAAAAAAAAAAAGTGTATTCTACAGCTGCGATTTAAGCATAAAGCTGGGAATGATTGAAGATATTTCTAGTGATAAAACATGAAGATTCTTTTTAACTGTCTGGAGATGTTAATCAGAAAGGCGAACAATAATCCCCAAGGAAGACATGTTCACCCTGGCACCCTGAGGCTCCTGAAACTGAAGCTAGTCTTACAGCTCAAAGGGTTGGGTGTTATGTGAAATTAGAGTTGGGGGGCCTGGGGAAGTTCAGGCAGAAGCAGAGAGCAGGAATGCAGAGTCTTTCAAAGCCTGAATCCCCAAACTGAAGGAATCAAATTGTGGGTCATTGGTTCAAGCTTCTGTGTCTGACCTTGAACAGCCCAGTCCGAATTCACGATGAAACAGGACACTTGTGGGTCTCCCCAGGCTGGGTTTGCTTTCACTGTTCCCACTCAGCTGCCTTGGGGGCCCCAGGCAGCTGCCATTTCCAAACATGCCGCTGGATCCAGTGCCTGCTTTGATAGTGGGAAGCGGAAAGGGAGAAATCTCTCTGGGCTCCTATTCACTTTAAACTGGTCAGACCAGTAAAGGGAAAGTGAAGGTGGGGGTAGAGGGTGTTCTTTGTCTCCCACCCCTCCCTTGTGGTTAAGCAGTTTAACAGAAAACAAATCCTACTGACACGAATATCCAAAGCATGAGGCCGACCAGAGCTCAAGCCAGTTCTACAGGTCACGGGATGGAAAGCAGTAACAAAGACCGTTATTCCCTGAACGTGGGATTCAGGACCCTGTCAGCACTGTGTGGGGAAATGGTAGATGGGGTTTCTTTCCTCAACATCATGACCACTATAAAATTGCCAAAGGTTTCTTCAACATTTAAGGCCTCCGATTCTTGGAAATTCTGAAAAATGCTACTTTGTGGAAGCATTTTATTCTCAAAGGGAAAGAGCAAAACTTGACTTCCCTTAAAACATAATCAACAAAATTAGCAAAATGCTGAGTATTCAGAGAGGTTGATAAACTTTACAACAATGAGTGTGCAGTGTTCAAATTTTATTTCAGAGAGGTGTATATATAAGTGTGTACTTGTGTACTGGGAAGCAGCGTGGGGAACTAAGAAGCGTGTTAGACTGAATTAATCTCATTTCAGCCATTGTCTAGTTTTGGTCATGGGCTGGTCATTTTACCACTCAGAGTCTCAATTCCCTCTTTTTAAAAGGGAGAATAGAGTTGTTGAGAGAGTTAAATGTGAAAATGTAGGTTACAATGTCCAGCAAATTTCTTGGCACAAGTTGCTCAGATGAATCTGAAAGAAACAATGTTAGGTTAGAGTGAGCTACTCGGTGCTCACTTCAAATAATGCCACGAGGCCGTGGATTAAACCTGGCTTGTCCTTCCAAATCTATACGCTGTTTCCTGTAACCCCAGCTCCTTTAGGAGAAGGGTGAGGTCAAATGTTTGATAGTGAACGCAAACTTAACAATGGAAGAGACAGGGGATGGCTAAGGTGATTCTAAAACCCAGAGCCCTTCACTGTAAAATGCCTTCCTACCTTCTGCACCAGAATTCTCAAACCACACATATACTCACTGAATCCTCCTGAAGAGTGAGCTGCTTTAGCACCTAAGCAGGCAGGGTTCACTAACATGGTTCATCTTAGTGTGACAGTGACTTTCTAGTTATATAATTAGGCGGTAAAACTTACATGTTTGGTGGTAACAAGCATAGGGTTAGTTCCAAACACATGTAATATTTGTCTAGTGATGTAAGTAAATTAAGTTGGTCAGTTTCCCTAAGATGTTTTCATCTATAAAATACAAATAAAAGAACCTACCTAATAGCATTATGATGAGCATTACATTAATAAATTTACCGTAAGTTGCTCGGCACTATGCCTGACACGTAGTGTTTAGTCAAAGAATTTTTACTACTATTACCATTTTAGAGATCAAGGGCTGTGTGGTGAGAATTATCATTAGATATAAGCACATATAGCAAAATGTGATAATTACATTTTCTAAAACTGACTATTATGTTTATCATTGAACAGCAAAAGCTGATAACATGTTACCTAAAAGTTAGTATTGATTATTATACAATAAGAGCTGTGATTTTCTTCAATTGTCAAACTTTCAAAATAAGCCCAAAATAAGAGACCAGACTCTAAATATGTCGATATTATTGAATTTTGCTATCATTTAATTGGGAACTTATTCATATTTTAGTGTAAGATTATGGAAATGAATTTCTCCCAATGAATAAACCAAAGATTTAGTTATAGGAAAAAAGTAAATAGCATAAAACAACTTAACTGGATTACAATCATCAATTGTCAGAGGTTGTTTTTTGTTTTTTTGTTTTTTAATTTGAGGGCCTGATTAATCCTGTCATTTGATGATATCAGTAGAAGTCAAAACAGTATTAACTACTGCATGCAGGAATGGACAATGGCAATCACCTATGACTATACCATTACTGCACTCAGAGTATTTTGAGAGCTAGAATGGGAAAAATGGGTCATTTTTTCAAAATGGCAAGACCATCATTGATATTAGAAGAAACTGTCTAGTGATGGGTCAGGATGGCAAAGGCAAACATGGTAGCTTTTGTGGTCATAGTCACAAAATGCTGGAGGGGGGCCTGCTATAATTTCCTATGTGGTTGTTCAGAAGCACCAGTGCATGAAGCCTTCAGTGACAGACATACTGAGTCAGACCTGCCTTCATAGCCAGAGCTATTCCCATGAAGATGTTTCTGGGGCTCTTTGTGAAGAAACTGAGGGGAATCATTGCATAAACTGGGACTTTAAACAAATTGGAATCAGAGTGTCCACTGAAGACTTTCCTGTTGTTAAAAGGGTCTCCCTAAAACACTTACTTGTTAACAGTAGTCCTCCAAAGTAAGGAAAGAACATTTCAGGAAGGTTTTAGACAATTTTCACTTACAGCAGAGAAGCTGATAACTACATAGTCTGACAAATACTGTTGCCTACTCTATTTTTCCTCTCCTAACACATGTGGAAAGAACATAATGCTATATTTAGTAAAGCTGGTCAGCACACGTTCTGACTAGTAACCATGAAATAGCCTGGCTGCTAATGATAACAAAATGTTACACCATGTTATTCTCCAGTATCAAAAGAAATGGTTCAAGGTATGATCATGCAATCTTTCCTTGTCTTCTAGTCACCCCCGAAGTATCCATCTAGCTACGATGAGTCATCAGCACATCGCAGGTCTTCCATCAGTTTTTGGCGTGAAGAGTGACAGATTTACTATTTTTTTCCCCAGTGAAGAAGTCTATGTTAAGATTCAATTTTACTAAAATCATTTATTGAAGTTCTAGCATCACTGGGAAGGACAGGCGATTATTAGCTTAAGCACCATCATATGTTTTCACGGGAGTCTTCATTTTCATGAAAATGCTAATAAAACATACTTCTGCTGGAATACTCCTCCAGTACACATGTACTTATAAATTTAAAGCTCAGTATTGCCTCCTGACAGAATGTTCTGGCTGCAATAAACTAAGGAAAACCCAGGCATGCTATTTGACAGTGTGTATATGAAAAATCCAGAACTCTAGTTAATTAGGTTATGAATAGTTACTCCCTGTTTAGAGACATTCTTTAGTTATGATCTACATGGAAATAAAATGCATGTTTTCATTCCAAATTTTTATGTACAGAATAGTGATTTATTTAGGAAATAGAAAAGAGCCAGACATTTGCTTTTCCTCTTGGGGAAGGGCATGGTTCTCAATGGCAGAAACCATGGCCAAAGCCATGCCATATCCACAAATGCAGAACTGCTGGCCACTTGCCAGGTCAGCCAAAGCCTCGGTGACTAGGGAGATTCCATTGATAGTGAGCTGAGACTGGTATGTGTCTGGATATTTATTCTTTCCTCCAAGAAACCTCTCTAATTTTTCCCCCTCCTTAATATACAAACTGTGTATGACCATGGAAACCAGGTCCCACTCCCCACCTTACTGGAAAAAGAGGAATAAACATGTTTTACAAGAAATAATCTTCCTAACATTTGAAAGGGTACTGACAGTTGGTAGGTGGAGAAGAACCATCTTTGTATTTCTATTTGTTATCACAGCAGAACCAAGAATATTCTGGGCTTACATATCTTTCACTACTCATTTTCTCACATTATTTAAATTACTAAAATCTATTGTTTCTACCCCAGAAATCTCTTTCAAATCCACTTTCTCTTTTTCACCTCCAATCATACTTCCTTATTTCAGTTGCATATCATTTTCTACTTATGTTTACTATAAAACCTGTATAATTTTATATTCTATTGTTTCTCTCTATTATAGCTCATCTTTCATGCTTTTATCAAAATTCTCTTTCTCGAGTAAAATCTAACCATATCACCTCTTCACTTAAAAAAAAGAAAGAAAAGCATATCCTATTGTTTCAGAGCTTCTGGTTTCAGCACAGAATGTGGCCTTAGAAATCATACTAAAAACCAAAAATTTGTATGTGATTCTGATGCACAACTATCATTCAGAACCTATATATTATGTGTTTATGTGAAAGGAAGCAGCATAGGTGTGAAGTTACTCTGATAATATGCTCAAAATTCTTATCTAGGAGCAACAAAGGAAATAGGACTGACTGGTTGTTGTTTTTTTTTCCTATTATAGAAAAATACCAAATAAAGTAAATCTGCTATGGATAACAAATATAGTGGCTTTCTCTAGCTTTCCTCTTTAGTGTAGATTTATCTTATAAGAGGACTCTTGATATGAGAGATCTATCAGCACCATTGAGTTCTAGGCTGATACTTATATAAATAAGAACTGACAAGATGCCAGGACAGTTCAGCAGGTTGAGTGCTTGCCTTGCAGCCATGAGGTCTGGGAACCGAATCCCAGCCCCAGCCCATGAAAACCCATATGCTGAACTGCAGTGCAACTGGTAACCGCCAGATGGTGACAAAGGTTCTTACCTCCCATGCTGGAGGCCCCCAGTTTGGTTCTCGCCCATGTGGCCCTATATCTACCTGTATGAAATAAAACTATGTCACAAATAATGGTGTACAACTATAAAGACTGCTCTGGGCTCTCTCCCTTCTCTCTCTCTCTCTCTCTCTCTCTCTCTCTCTCTCTCTCTCTCTCTCTCTCTCTTTCTCTTAAAACAATAAAATAAATCTTAAAAAAAAAATTGATTATCTTATAGCAATTACATACCCTGCCCCTCCGTTGGCTCTTCTAGATCATTAGAAGTATCACCAGATCATTCTTTGCTAAGAATACTGAGGATGGGGAAAAGAGATAGGATGAGGGAGGAAAAAATAACCTTCCCAGGCAATTAGCACTGGGAAGGATTAAGTAGAAAAAACTTATATTCATGCCTTCTTTTTCTTATTTTTAATTTTAGAAATAGAGAAACATGTAAGAGTAAAGAACAGAGATAATAAATGCTCATGTACCCATTATCTACCTTCAATGTGATCAGTTCATTGTCAATCTTTATCAAAATTTCTACACACACATTCTTTTCACCATACACACTGCATTATTTTGTAGCAAACCTTAGATATTGTTTTATTCTTCTATAAATATTGCACTATGAACTTGTAAAAGATGAATCATTTTTTAAAGGAACTACAATGCACTTACTGCACTATATTAGCTTCCTATGGCTGCTGTAACAAATTTTCTTAACTTGGTGGCTTAAAACAATAAAGATTCATTCTTTTCTAGTTCAGAAGATTAGAAGTTGGATGTGAGTTTTAAAGAGGTTAAAATCAAGGTATGACCAGGTCTGGTTCCTTTTTTGAGGCTTCAGGGGAAAATCTATTCCTTGCCTGCTCTAGCTTCTAAAGGCTAATGGCATTTCTTAGTAGCTAGCTCTACCATTCCAACCTCAGCTTCAGGCACATCACCTTTCTTTCATTGATCTACTTGCCTTCCTCTTCTAAGTACCCTTAAGATTACATTTAGAGTTTACCCAGATAATCCAGAATAATCTTTCATTTAAACACACCTGCAACATATCCATAGGTACCAAAATCTAGGACACGGATATTTTGGGGTGGGATGGAGGGGAGTCATTACTCAGTCTACCATACATACTTTAAAATCAACATTAGTTCCTTAGTATCAACAAAAATCTGCTCTGAGTTCAAATTGCCCTAGTCATCCCACAGTCTCTGGTTTGGTTTTATTTTCAGATGGTTTCATTAAGTCAATAAAGTAAAAAATTCATAACATTGTAATCAATTATCTCTTTTAATCAATAAGAGATTTTTTCTTCCTTGCAATTTTCTTGTTGAAGAAACTGCATTGTTTGAGCGGTTGAGTATCCCACGTCAAGGATTTTGCCTATGGAGTACACTGCTTTGCTCCCATTTCCATATAAACTGAAAGTAAATGAAGAAGCTGATGAAATCCAGGTTGTATTTTTGGCAAAATGATTTCACACGCCCATCGCTTCATTTAAGCATTATTCTTTACATTCCTCCTTCCCTGATCAAGACCTTTCTCTCAGAGAAATGTCTGTTATGTACCCCCAGCCATTATGCTGTATTCTGAATCAGTTTAAAGACTCTGCCACCACACTACAGCACAGATTTTGCCTTCAGCTTTGCTCTACCCAGTTATGCCATATATAAAACTCCAGAGGAATCATTCTAATCATGTCACCAAATCAATGCTGTTACTGACTAGTTTTATCCAAGTTTGTATCTAGAACAGTTCTAAAGAATCCACCTATGACTAGCATAGACTCGACCTAAGTTTGAGGAATGACCTTAGGTCCCCGGGTAAGTCATGTGTTACATCTTCAGAGAATCAGTGACAAATTCAGGCTACAGTGGAACACCAGGAAACAGAGGACACAGCCTCTTGAAAGAGAAAGATACCAGGCAGAACCAATCCTTGGTCAAGGTTGACATCTGTGTGTCTGCCCAACGATAAGACAGAAAAATGTGTGCACAGCTCATCTGGGAGCAGAACGGAAAGATCAAGATTTATAACTACTTCCATCTCACTGTTTAAAAAAAGCAAGCAAGCAAGCAAAGGTATCTGATTTAAAAAGACAAAGGTAGAATTTGACAGCCGTATAATGTGGTATAAAGACTGAATTATCTGTCCTGGGTTTGGCTGCAAACTCTACTACTTACAAGCTCTGTGATTTGGGGGCAAATCTTTAAATGTTCTGGCTTACTGGTTATCTTTGAAGTGCAGGTATGGACTATATGGTCTCTAAAGCCCCTTCCACAAATTTTTTTTCTTCTAGTGCATGTCATTGCTAATGTTAAACACAACATAAAATGCACGTTCATCCATTGATCTCATGCACTTCACAGAATTTTAATTATTAGCAGTTTTTAAAATATGCCTTTGCATCACACTACAATAAGATGAATGATTTTCGCAGAAGTTCAGCCTTCCCCAAAGTAGGCTGTAAACACACTAAAATATATTAACTCAGGTGTGTTGTTCTTATAACTCTTCACTGCCCCCCTTCTTGCCCTTCCTTTATCCCAGAGGCTGTGGGCATAACTGGTACAACATTAGTGTAAGGGCTGCAAACACACTGTCCTCATATTCATACTAAAAGTACAAATTCCCGGTACTTGAGAAAATGTAGTACATCAAAGTAATAAAAACTCATTCATAGTATCATGTTTGGTGACTGCCAACTTTGTTGGAGAGAAGAATAAAAATGGGAATGTTCCATTTAAGGCAATATCTTTTACGATTCTAAAGAGGCAGCAAAAATGGAGATGTTTGCATTTCTGCCAATCAATTCAGTAAAATCTCTTGGCATCACATGATATCTACAGGGAAAAGTAAAGGGTTGATTGGCAGCAGTAGTAATCATTGTTCAATTGGGCAATTCAGGTACATCGTGATGAGAACTTAGGAAGACAGGCTGTTACAGTCATAACTCCTTCACTGACAGCACCTACGCAATGGGTAAATAGAGCATTAGGTAGGTGGATCTGTAAGAAATTCAAACTCAATACATTCATTTTGAAATGATCATATGGGGCGGACATAAATAGCCTCTCTACTTTTCATGGCACAATACCTGCATTGTGCTCTATACGATATAAAGGTCCGATGGTTATTGAAAACATGTGGATCCTTCACAATGCAGCTAGAGTAACATATGGTTTTAATAACCAAGTAGTATTTGTTTAACATACAGTTACTTTATTATTAGATGTAGTATGATTATTTAATTTAAATGTCAAATATTGAAACCAGGTTGGCTAAAGATTAACAGCTAATACCTACTTAATGTTAAATATTCAACAAATGCTTTTTAATGTGGAATTACTGCTTAACTGCTTCAGTCCTGGAGATTTTCTTCCAATTTACCTTATTATCCCACAATTCTTATGTGTTAAAACCTTAGGATTACACAGCACTATAATGACCTTACAGAGTTTTCAGTTTGTTCCTTTGTCCTTGTCAATAGATAAGGAAAATGACACCCAGAAAGGAAAGATAACTTACCATAGAAGTTATATGAACAGTTTTCTACTTTCCAATTCAGCACTTTTTATGACACCATGCTGCTTTTCTCATGGAATAATTAATTACTGGAGGATCAGAGACCAAACATGTCCTGAAATAAATCTGTAAAACCAGTCTAGGACTAGTACAGAGCAAATTTTCTTTCCTTATCTACACTCTCCCATTACTCCCTCACCCCGCCCCCCTCAATCTCTTCTCATAGTGGGACCAGAAGCTTTTTGCTGGCTCAATGCCTAGGACCTGAATTCCATCCTGCAGTCCTAGAGTTGAAGAAATAGCTTCCTGCTCCAGATAATCATGATATCTACAGAAAGAATGAATCTTAACCCAACTGTCTTACAGATGAAGAATGATTGCTAAGTATTGCAAATCCAACTTGGAGAACCAAGTTATGGCAAGAGAAGCCATGAGTCCCCCACCTAATAGCAGGTCAGGATAAAGCAAGGAAGTGCATATGCATATGGGTGTGCTGTGATCTGAGAGTGGATTAGGCCAAGGGTGGAGGGGCCCACTGAAACTTAAACTGAGCCAAGTATTCTAAAAATCTGGTGTTCTACATGTAGGAGTTCCTCCAACCCTTCTCTATCATTCTCACCTCTTTGCTAAATGAGCTGTAGGAACAAAGTTACTCAAGTGTTTTTGAAGTGAGCAACCAGAATGGTGAGCTGGTTCATCAAGTCATATAAAAAATACATTTAATAATTGGACTTATTTTGCTCAGAGAAAACAATGGATAGCTTTTTGAGTGTGTGGTATGTGTGTGTGCATATGCATGGATGTGCACGCATGTGTGTTTATGCATGCAGAGGAGGTAAAAAGGGAGTGGAAGAGATGATAGAAGGAAGTTGCTATTAAGGACTATTTTTACATATTGGCTTTGTGTAACTATAAACAGAGTATGTCTGGGTGGGTTCAAAATAGAAGAATTAATCCCAATGGTCAGAAATACAGGGAAGCTGTATTTCTTACCTACTGGAATGCCCAATAACAAAATGGTAGAACTAGCCAAAGTTGTAAACTTCTAGTTATTGAGAATTTTTAAACAAACACAGACTGACAGCCCAGGGCAATCCTTCAGTGAAGTAAGCTCATATGTCTTTTCTGTTCCAGATGTCATGAACCTGCTCACTATAAGCTTTGGATTTATTTTTTATGAAGCAATACTTTACTGCAGATCCCCAAGGTGTAATTTTCTTTGAGACAGATTGGAAAAGCCAATAGGCATACAAGGGAGATGGAGACAAGGAAGAGAAAGAGAGCCTGAGAAGAAGGGATTGGCCTAGAGTAAGAGAGTGAAGAACAGACCTTCTCAGCTACCACAATGATAGACACGTCAAGTTCCTATATTGATATAAGAGAAAAAGGAAGAGCTAGGATGAAGTGCATGAGATTAGGGCACAAATCGAAGGTAGGAGAGCAATGCTCTACGTTAATTCAAATGTTAGGTGAAGTATCTTTGTACCTGGGCGATCTTGTTAAACTTGAAGCAAAATGAAATTGTCCACAGCTCTTCCTCTGACTTCTGTATGTTTCCATGTCAACTTAGGAAACATGGGTCAGTCATGTTCTGACCTCTGGTGACCTTTTCTGGACAAATATCATTAGCTACAGGTAAACAATTTTTGTCTCCATGTAAAGACGTTCCTAACTGAGCAGTATGGAATAGATCATTAGTTAACTGATGGCCAGAGTAAGGTTTCCATCTCAGTGCTGGAAATACAGCAGGGAGAGATAGAATTACTTTGTCCAACCAGGCCACACTTCTAAACTTTTGGCGATGGTCCCAAGAATCATGCAGGAATCATGGAGAAGGGTCTAATACTCATTCCAGGAAACTTAAGAGACATTACTTATAAAACTGTCAGAAAGTAAACTACGGAGACCTTTTAGTATATCTCTTCCTCATATTTGTGGTTACATAATATCTTTTCTACCATCAAATTATTTAGCTGGCTATCACTATTTTTTTTAATCAGTTGCAACCTATGTTGTAACTATTAAAGACCTTTATTCAAAATGCAAAACACCAGACTGACAAGTCTCATTGATTGGGAGGTATGTTGCCTCTACGTTAGTTGTCGGTGTAGTTTTATTTCTAATGTGCTATGATAGCAGGAGGCAGTTAAATAAAAACCAGACCTACTGACTACTCATCAAGGAAATGTTTCGTGCTGAGAGTGAGTGCTCCTTTATTCTGCTGCGTTTATACACATCTCCTTCTGGGCTTGGGGCTGAGAGACCTGTCTTTAAATGTGCTGCAATGGAGAATTTTCCTGACCGATTTGTATTTAAGCATTAAGTGCCCAGAACTAATTTCAAGCTCCCATGTCTGCTTTTCTCCATATCCCCCTATCACCATTCCCAAGAATAGGAAAAAAATACTCAACATCACTCCTTCCTTCAGTACAAAAGGCACATGATTTCTTACCAGGAAAGAAAGGGTGCTTTTCCCAACAGCAAGATGCACTCACAGTGGATGATTCAAATAACACTTGCTCTAATCTCTTCCCAGTGTATATCAGCTTCTGGCTCTGATTTCTAAGACTGTAGGTTCTTGAGATTGAACTGAAGTGTTTACTACTTCTCAAGGGCCAGATTCACAAAAACCTTCCTGTGCAAAGAACTTCAATTACAGAATATGAGCACTCAGCCTACTCTCCCAATTCCAAACTAAAGATCCAGGGCAAGCTATAATGTCCGTTGGGTTCCCAGTTTCTGTTTTTCCACCCACACCTCAGCTCACACATGTCACCAATTAAAGGAAGTCTGCCCTTCCAGAAAACAAAGGAGGAAAAAGTGTCGATGTCCTTTTCCTTCTACTCCTCTCAGACCCTATTATTTTGTACTGCTTTAAGTCACACAAGTTTTAACACCTTGGGAAACTGTTTTATGACAAGAAAGTAAAGAATAGAATCCTGAGAGTCCTCCAAAAAATAATATATGAAGAACAGTTGAAGAAATTGGGAATTACTATAATTTTTCTTTTGAGACCAGAAATTTTGATGGATAGCTAACTCACTTTAAAAAGTTAAAGAATTATTTGCTATGACTCCAGAGGGCATGGTTGACCCAATGGATAGAAGTTCCTGGTGGGTTGAGGATGAATTTTATTTTGATATTAAAATTTAAAAACAACCTAATAATAATTAGAGATGTTCCAGGATACAATAAGCGGCTTCAGAAGATGAAGCGTTCCATGGCTCTGCAGGTACAGTTTCCAGGCAGAGGGCTTGAAAAAGGAACAAGAGGCCACGTGTTTATGTTTAGACAGTCCATGCAGCTTGCTTAATATCAGAGATGAAGGGGATGCCAGGATGACTCAGTAGGTTGAGGGCTCACTTTGTAGTCCCGGGGTCTAAGGATTGAATCCCGGCCCCGGCCCATGCACCCCTATGCTGAACTGGGGAGTGCCCCCGCTCAGTTCTCAATAAGGCGAGACCCCAGCCCAGTTCCTGCCCTGCGCAGCCCCACCTGTGGAATGAAACTATACAGAAAACTGATGCTATGCAAATATGGAGATTGCTCTGGGCCCTCCCCCTTCTCTTTGTCTCTCATGCTCTTCAAAAACAATAAAAGTAAGTCTTAAGAAAAGATGAAGATCTTGTGATATAATGACCAGTTGTAGTGTTATAGGGGTGGAAGACAGACTAAATTGGAGTGAATGGGTTGAACAATTTTATTTCAGTATCTGCACTTGTCACATGCCTGTGTGTACTTACTAGTTTAGATTTCCGAGTATCAGAGCCTGAGAGCAAAATCTCTGGTGCGGCCCCTTTACTGGGGCATGTAGAGGCAATGAGGAGAGTGGCACAGAAAAAAGAAGCGCGAAAGTGTAGATTTGCAAAAGCCACCTGACCACTACTTGGCGGCCAGTATAGTTGATTGTGGAATTCTGTGGAATACCGTCAGAGAGACCATCTGAGAACAGACTGTCTAGGAGGCAGAAGAAAGAAGAATCTATTCCATTCCCTACCATCTTCTGGTCAAAGTTGGCTTCCTGGAATCCCAGTGCTTTTAGGCAACATCTCTGGGCTCTCTGGGAAGCTCCCAAGAAAGCCAAAGCCCACAAGGGCAGTTTGGTGATCCCTCAGGAGTAGTGTTCCTTTTTGCCATGTAGGCTGGCCTGGTAGGGATGACCTGGCTTCACAGCTATAGAAACAGCCCCTCTGGCTAGCACCAGGCAATTATACAAGTGCAGCAGAGGAAGGCAGGGAGTGCATGAACAGTGGCCAGCCTAGCTCCCTGCTCCGGACCCACGGTGCCATCTGTGAACATGGACATGATCTTAGTTCAGGTATAATCTGGACTCTGTGCTTCATTTATAGATGTTTACACCAGAGGAGTGGCTCTTTTTTCTTTTTCTTTTTTTTTAAAGATTTATTTTATTGTTTTTGACAGAGACAGAGAGAGACAGAGAGAAGGGGGAGGGCCCAGAACAGGCTCCATAGTGGTACATCATCAGTCTTCAACGTGATTTTGTTCAACACAGGTGGGAGGGGGCCGCGCAGGGTACGAACTAGGTTGGAGGCCTCCCGCATGGGAGGCATGCCCCCTCAAGCTGGGGGCCAAACCGGAGGATGAGAACCGAACTGGGGGCCTCCCGGATGGGAAGCACACCGCAGTTCAGCATATGGGTCCACATGGCCGGGGCCGGGATTCAATTCTCAGTCCCCGGGGCTGCAAAGAGAGCGCTTAACCCGCTCAGCCATCCTGCCTTCCCTCTTTTTTTCTAAGATAGAGATGCTCAGATACATCAAACAAGAGTGATTGACAGGTCACCCACAGCAACCAAACCTGCACTAACGAAGAAACCCCTTCTCAGGAATAAGTCTCCTGCCTACAGACCCCAAAGAAGATAAAGGCTTCCTTCTCTCAGTCCTGACTCAGAGATTATACTTTCTGACATTCTGTTATTTATTTATTTATTTATTTGGGGGGAGGGTGGCAAGGTATGGGTGTACTTCATAAGATCCTTAAATTATTTTTCCTGGAACTGGTCAAATATGCAGAGAAACTGCATTCGAAGAAACTGCATAAGAAACAGCCTAGTGTGGAACAAAGAAAACTTGCTGTTTGAGGACCTGGATGAATCCTGAGCCTATATCTTATTCACTAGGGATTGTAATCAAATTTCTTAAACTCTCAGGCCAGTTTTCCATCTGCTTCTAACACTTTTATAACTCCAAGTAAGTACTGCATAAAATTTACATGTGCATTATTTACAGGGTCTGCCAACTCTATAAGTATGTGGGAATATATATATGCTTGAAAAGATAAACAGCAGCCACACAGATAGTCTGAGTAAATAGGCCCTGAAAAACACAAGAAGCCCTGCAAGTTTAGAAAAGTAGGTTTATGGCTTTAAAGAGGCCACTGCTCAAGAGGACACAAAATAGTATCAAATATTGTACAGCATATTCCTTGATCCTGATTCCATCTAATGGAAAAAAGATGCTCAAAAATTAGTAGGAGGAATATTTAGGAGAGAGAGGTCTGAGATTATCAGAGAAAGAAGTGGATGCAATTATAAGTTTCACAATATAAATTATAACTAAGAAGAGGTCTTTCTTTTCTAATACTCAACCATTATTTTTTGTAGTATCACTGTGTATTAGATAGTGTATAGAACATATAGGGATTAAAAGATGCAATTCTTTTACTCAAAGTTCATGAAACCCACCTGCTGTTCTAATTAAAGTATCCTACCTAGAACAATAAAGGAGAAAAGCAAGGCATCATAAAATGCATGTGGCAAATAAAGTAAAAATAGGCAGTAAGAGATACCCAGTATAAAAAACAGGACCTTCTTACTGAGCAGTAAAACAAAGAGAATAATGATAATAATAGATAATACTTATGGTCCACTTACTATATATAATATAATAGGGTCTATTCTAAACTCTAACATTAATTAGCTCATTTAATCCTCATAATAATAGTAAAATGAAAAAAATGGGGCACAGAAAGGTTAGGAAACTTGCTCAATGTCACACAGCTATTGAGTGGCGAAGAGAGGAAACAAACCCCAGAAATCCAAAGAGATGTATGTGGTTAGTAGACCAGAAACTAGAGATTTACTAGGCAATTAGTTACTACAGGTCATCCTTGTATTCCTGGGTTGGGCACCTGCTAGTCAGTCAATGGTTACTTGTTGAAATAAAATGAGCTGGGAAGAGACTGGGAAATAAACAGAGATCATCACAGTGGAGCAGCAGAAGCAGGAATGAACATGAATCTATCTGCCTTTCTCCCCAGGGCAAGCCCCAGATCACATTCTGTGATGAAGTCCAGGGGCACAATGTAGCTTGGTGATGCTGCAGAGAGGATGGCCAAGCAAGGGAAAGCTGGAGAACAGACCAGGGCTCCAAAGTTCTCACAATTGAGAGAAAAGTGCATTCCTGTGTCATAATGATGCCGTGAGCAACAGACATCCTCTGATTTGGTGGCTTGTTTTTGCTCCGCAAATATAATATGCTACTGTTATGAATAAAAATGTATTTTGGGCTCACAGTCCAAATGGCTAAGTAATGTGTCCTGCAAAGTTTCCCAGGAACTCTTGCCATATTTAGACAAACCAAGAGAATAACAGGGTAATATCCTGAGATTTGACAATCCAGGAAACACCAATAGCTGACAATCCTGAGCACTTGTCTGACTGTGTCTCAGTGTTCGGTGTCAGCACACCACATCAGGAGATGGCTGAGAAAAAGTCTTCCATCTTTTCTAAGGCATTCAACTCTTCCACTTCCTCACATGACCCTTTCCGACTTTGGCTACTTTGATTTGACTTTTTTTTTTTCTCCTCACCCTCCCACCTACTTCACAGAGCCCATTTTACTTTCCATCTTATGAATACCCCAGGGAAAGAGGCCAACATTTTTTTCAACCAAGAGAGTGGAACTGGTCATCAAGATGAACTTTTTCCATCTAGTAACTGTTCATCTGCTATTTTAACATCTTAGTCATATCAAATGGCTACAGCAGTCAATGCCCTCAGGGCAATAAACCATATTGACACAATTAGTCTGCATACTCTTCTGTTCCTGGAAGTGACTTTCTTCTATTATTCTTGAATATCAACAGTTCTTAATTTCCAAAGGCATGGCATGTAATTGAACTCCCAAATCCCACAATGAGGAGAAAATCTGGCCTCCACCCACTCACATATTCCCAGCAACAATCCCAGAGACTCTGCTTCTTCACAGTTACACTGAGACTGAACTTTTCAATTATATGCTTGGTTGGAGCCAACAACATTTGTTTCTACAATATTATGTTTTTAGTAATTAGAAAGTAATTCTCTGAGGCAGAGAATACTTCAGGCTGCCAAGAGTGAGCTCTGTTAACTTCTGAATGCTATGAATTATTTTGCTATGACCACAATTACCAAAAAAAGAGCACTTCACTGACAATAGTTGGCTGTTTTTTCAACTAGGATAGCCACTGTGCCTAGCTTTCTCCTAAAAAAAATTTCCCTATATAAACTGGAATTTTTCATACAGTTTGTAATCAAATCCAAAGTAGCTAGAGATAACTAAGGTTTTCTGTTTGTTTTGGGTTTATTTTGTTTTACCATTTTCTAAATTTTAAATGTTGGAATCAATGAAGTAAGATGAGCTCATTATTGTTCACCAGATGGTATGACAGCTCATGAAAGAGGACCAAACAATTTTTCAGTTTGATAAACAATAGCTTTCCTAGCCCAGAAAATGATCATTTGTCAATTCTAGACATTGTATTACAGTGAACATATAATTACTGTCAATGTATTTAGTAACCAGTGTTGGATTCACATAAATTATGAAATCAAGTATAACTGGCCTTCGGTATATCTCCTGTCCTATATTCCCCTATCCTAAGGTGACCAGATTTTAACATTGGTAAAGCAGGACATCATTGACTGGTGGGGAGGGGGTTCTTGATTAAAAATTTGGTCTATCTCCCGCTGTTCCCTAGCTTGTCGCGCATTCTTTCCAAAAATCGGGACTTTTTTAAAATGCCACGGGACACGGGACAAATTGTTAAAAATCGGGACTGTCCCGCCCAAAGCGGGACGTCTGGTCACCTTACCCTATCCCCAACTTTCTGGTATCCCTTCAACTTTCATGTTGAAATTGTATCCTAAGGTTTTCTTGTTTATCTCTTAGAAAAGGTGCTTTCAGAAAATATAGGAGAATGTTAAGGATTGATTCTATTAATGTTCTTAGGAAAGTAGATTAACCTAATGGGATTTTCAAAGGTTTATGGATGGTATTCTAGTCAATAACCATCAGGGGGAGTAGTTGTGGTTTTGTGTGGTGGGCCTTCCTGGTACCTGTAAAATCACAGTAAGTTTCCTACAATTTAGTGTTCTACTCAGTCAAAACATAGAGCTGGCTCATTGGTTACCTGAAGGCGAAGGATTCAACCACTACTCTTTAATGCAGAGCATCTCATTGTCATTTGTAGTTAAGAATGGTTTTCTCTGATAATGATTTCTCTTAGGTTCTGGCAACTTTCAGGCCTATACATACTTAAAGTTAGGTAGTAGTCACTGGAAAGTACTTGTATATCTCTGGGGTAAAATAGCAAACAAGGGGTGGAAACTGAATTATTCCAAAATGTGTGAGTAATATTGGAGAAATTCTGAATTTACGGTTTATAGTACCCTGAAATAAAATGATTTAATTATGTACTGATACAATTTTTAGTTACAAGGAACTCAGAATACATTGCAGATCTTATTAAATCAGGTAGTATAGGATTATAGTATCGGAGATTTATAAAATTATTTTTATGTGGCAGAAACTGCATGTACTTTACATATAATAATCATTCAATCCTCATGAAAATCCTAAGAAATAGGTATTATTATTACCTCTAATTCATCAGTGAAAGGACTGAGACAGAGAAATTAAGCAGCTTATTCAAAACCTCAGGCAAGAATTTGAACCATATGAGTCTGACTCCAGAGCCTGAGGTCTTACTTAGAAGCTCCAAACATCATGTAACTTGTTTTATAAAAGATCAAATTAGGAAGTTATTCTATGGGAAGCTGGGATGGCTCAGTGGGTTAAGCGCTCACTTTGCAGCGCCGGGGACCAGGGATCGAATCCCGGCCCCGGCCCGTGCGGAACCACATGCTGAACTGGGAGCTCCCTCAGTTCAGTTCTCTCTCTGTCTCTGTCTCTGTATCTCTCTCTGTCTAAATAAATAAATAAATAAAAATATATTTTAAAAAAAAGGAAGTTATTCTAAAAATTTAAATTGTCAAGCTGGAATGGAAAGCCAGTTCCCAAACTATAACATATTGTACTAGCCTAGTCCACTGACATCTAGCCCAAGATTTTTCCTCAATAGAACAGTATCATTTTTTTTAAATGGGTAAGAATGGAGATCAACAGTGAATCGAAAAATCACTTCAAAGCAGGCAGGGAGGACACTGACAGTTTGACCATGAGTAACCTGGTAATATGGAGGACACGCCCCAAAAGAGCCTCATCTCAAGTTCTTTCCTTACTGGGGATCTCTTCTACTACCCCTATCCCTTTTTAGCCTGTGATCCTAAAGTTGCAAGGTGTTCAGTTCTGCTTCCCCAGAATATTGACACAGCAATCTGACCTTGCTTATTTTTCACTGACTATATCTACCCTATCCATCCTTGACAAATTTTGATATTGACCTCCATTTTTCAATCCCTTCCCTTTATTTCATACTTTAGGGAGGACATTCTTGATTCTGAATCAAACCTCACTGTCATTAACTCAGACCTGAGACAATTCCTATGGTTTGTAACATTATTTAATAGATTAAAAATAGTCAATAGTAGAATTTCTTAAACCTGGTAATACATCACAATCACAGAACATTTAACAAAATACAGATTTTTGAAGAACATAGCCTTGGAACAGAAAAATATTTGCAAAAAGGAAACCACAAGAATGAAATATAAAGGTAAAATAGTTAAGTTGAACAACATAAAAATTAATAACTCCTATGAATCAAATGTCATCATTAAGAAATAGAAAGATAGGGAAGCCGGGATGGCTCAGTGGTTTAAGCGCTTGCTTTGCAGCCCCGGGGACCAAGGATCAAATCCCGGCCCCAGCCCATGCAGACCCATATGCTGAACTGGGAGCACCCCCAGTTTGGTTCTCACCCGGACGAGACCCAGGCCCAGTTTCTGCCCTGTGCAGCCCCGTGCCCACCTATGGAATAAAGCTATGTGGAAAAACTGATGATGTACCACTATGGGGACTGCTCTGGGCCCTCCCCTTCTCTCTGTTTCTCTCTGTATCTCTCTGTCTTTCTCTCTCTCTCTCTGTCAAAAACAATAAAAATAAATCTTAAAAAAAAAAAGATAAGTAAAGGAATGGAAGAAGATATTTTCAATGCATATACAAAGGATTTATATTATACAAATCAGTAAGAAGAGAGACAACTAATAGAAAAATAGGCAAAAGATTTGATCAAGGTCTTCACAAAGGAAGGATTCTCAAATGATCAAAACCATAAAAATGTCCTCAAGATTCATGAGAGAAATTAAAATTAAAACTATAATGAGATACCATCAACACCCACCAGGATAACTAAAATTAATAAGAAGCATAATACCAAGTATCAACAGATGTATAATAGAGGAACTGGACTCTTGTTTGCTGCTGGTAGTGTAAATTGGTAGAACCACTTTGGAAAACTGGCAGTATCTGCTGAAGCTGAACACATGCATACCATCTGAACCAGCAATTTCATTCCTATGTATAGACCCAACAGAAATGCATACATACTTTCACAAAAAGGCTTGTTAAAGAATATTCATAGCAGTGCCATTCCTAAGAGAAAAAAAAACTGAACGAATGTCAAAAACAGCAAATGTACTAATAAATTATAGTACAGTTAATGCTATAAAGAAATGAGAATAAACTCTTTCCATATGAAACATGACTTATGAATCACACTAATACAGTGTTGAGGAAAAAAGAAAAGCCAGAGACAATATATACTACCTGAACCCATTTCTAAAAAGTTTACAAATAGGCAAAGCTAATATATCCTGTTAGAAGTCAGGATTATGATTACTACTCTGGGAGAATAATAGGATGAAGCCAGGGGAGATCTAGTGATATTCTATTTATTTGCCTAGATAATGGTTACATGAGTTTATATGTTTTATGACAATTATTTGAACTATATCACAAAGCTCATTTGGTGAACTTTTTTTGTGTTTATATTATACTTTAACAAAAATGGGGCTTTTCTTCAGGCCTAGTGAATGAGAAACTCTTGGGTTAGAACCCTGGGAAATTTTATTATTAAAATGTCCCTAGTTATTCTGGTAAGCAATTTGTTTTAGGAATGACTAAGAGTGACTCCATGGAAAGCAAAATATTAAATTAAGGAATTAAGGCCAGGTTTACTTCACACAGAACAAGGTACTCCAGAAAACAAGTAGATCAGAGGACAGAGCAGTTCAGTCATACAAGGGCATGCACCCTTACCCGGGTGAGCAGAGAATAAGGATTTCCAGCCATAACTAAAGAGACAACAGCGCAGCTGGGGAATGTCACAAGAGAGGCCCTTCACGCAATTCTTGTACTGATGATTCATTCAATAAAGTAGGTAACCTTTGTGTATTGAATCAGCCTCTGAAACCATGCAGCAGACTGGCCCATTTCAGGGGGTGGTAAAAATTCTTCCCTCCCTCCTGCAATGGTAGAGGTAACTCAGTGGTCAGCTCTGGGAGGCCTCTTCATGCCAAATGAGCAAGTTATAGGGTTTCTGGTAAAGAAAAGTTCACTTGTTTGGATCAAGTGAAACTGATGTGAAGTTTGAAAAGGCAAACAACTGTGTAATGTTCTCTGTTTAGCACTGCTGTACTATGTTAGTCTGAGAAAGAGCTCTGGAGAGGCTTAAAATCAACCTGTCTTACATAGTCAATAGTTTAGTGGTTATCTGAGGGTAAGGGGGCAGGAAGGTAGGAGAGGGGGGGGGAGACGGAGCTAGATACATGGTGATGGGAAGCTGATTCCAGATGGTGAACACATATTGTAACACATAGACAAAGTACTGTAGAATTGAACCCCTGGGATCTATATAATTTTTACTTACCAATGTAACCCTAATAAATTTAGCAATAATAAGAAAATAATCAACCCATCTCAATTTTTCTAGTTTGGGAGAAGAGAAAGGTTCATTAACACACTGGTCATTAAGATGTTATCTCCTCCAGAAAAAAAAAAATGACAAAAGAACCATGAAATGTGCATTTACTGGGCTGAATTGGACTAAATCCTAGCACTGCTAGTTACTGCACTTGTGACCATGGGATCCTAAGATATAGCACATGCCAATGTACCCAGAAACTTCTGGCTTCATGGAGCTATGGACTGTCCTTATGAAGGTGAGACTCTGGTGACACCTTGGAGATGAGGAAGAAGTGTATACCTGAAATTAATGGTCATTTTATGGTGCCCTGTTACCAAGAAGGAGAATACATGAATTTGGGAATTACATGGTAGAAGTAAGAATAACTCTGCATCTCTTTACTCCTATTGACGCTCTTGAAAAATGTGTGCTTTACATCAACACAACTCTATGTTTTCTGAGTCTGGAAGTCATGTTAACCAGAGTAACATTTCCACCAGGGAACATAGGAGTTTTATTAAACCTAAAATACAGCTGCTACTCAGTCACTTTGGGTTCTTTGGCTAAGAGACCAGCAGGCAAAATAAAAAATAAAAAAAAAAGGAATAACCACTGTAGTAGCGGTAAATGAACCTGACTATTCAGAGGAAGCAGGGCTGTGTCTAGCATAGTGGCATCAGGGAAGAATACACTGGGCACCTACATGATCCACAGGGCATCTCTTGGTTCTCTGTTGCTCCGTTTTGACAGTAAATGGATAAGGAAAGCAGAAGGGCATGGTGATCATGGCTCACAGCTCTTAGAGATGAGGTCTGGGCTACTCCATCACATCATCTACCAGTACCAGCCCAGTGTGGAGAATCTAGAATGGACAGTAAGGAAGGTGAGTTTCAGATGTAACCATAAACCCAATCTTTCCCCAGAAAATGATCAGAATCCTGGAGAAGCTATTTCAAGAGGGACTGAAGAAAAAGTAAGAGAGTGAATGCAAATGACACAAGGGTGGAGAGTTATAGATAGCCAGATGTCCCCTTTACCCTTTACGTTTGAAACACACATTCCCCCACTTGGTGGAAGTGTTGCTTCCTGATAGCTCACCACTTAGTCCCTTTTCAGGAACTGATTTTCATCAAAGGTAGCTTCAAGGTCACACTCATTTAGCAGCCAATATCTAATGAGTGGTTGAAACAAGCTTACAAAGGCTTGAGCTGGCCCCCTTTCCTTCAATTCCTGATGCCTCTGAAAGTCTAACCATGATGCTTGTGGGATTAACTGAGGTCTTTATTGCAAGTGATTCACAGTTCAAATTCTCCCTCTGCCTAGTCCTGTCTCCCTCCCTCCCTTACTTGTGCTCTCTTGAAAATCCTTCCCAACAAACCACCTGCACACAAATCTCTCTCTCAACATCTTTTTCCTATTTTACTGTAACAACTCTCTATGTGGTTTTCTTTCTGTACTTTTGCTTCCTAGGTTTTTTTCTCTACTCAGAGCCAGAATGATCCTCAAATGTAAGTCATATAAATATCACTCCACTTCATGGTTTCTCATCCCTCTTAAAATATAAGGTCCTTAGCAAGGTTCATAGGGCCCTACATTGTATAGCTCCAGCCTTATCACCTACTTCTCTTCTCCATGGTCACCAACTTCCTGATCTCTCTGCTGACTTGCCCATGTCAAATACTCTCCCAAATCAGGGCCTTGGCACTTGCTGTTCCCTCTGTCTACAGCATTCTTTCTCCATTATACACATGGTTTTCAATCTTTCATCATACAGATCCTTGGTCAAGTGTCACCTTATCAGAGGGGTCTTCTATGTCTACCTTATCTGCTTAACTTTGCTCCATAGCCCTTACCATTATCTGGCTTTCTATTATTGATTGATAATTTTTTGTCTTTCTTATTTTACTGTAACATCCAAGAAAAATCCAAAGATTTTTCCTTTTCTGTCCACTGTTGTATTTCCAGTACCTGTAACATTATCTGCTTCTATTAGGCCATATTCAGCAAACTACTGAATAAATGAATGAATAAACAGTGTATTCTGGGTCCACATAATTTAATTGTACGAGTTTTACAATCAAAAGAACAAGATAATTTGAAATATTCTGATGACAAATTTGGACTGAATCGCATTCGTAGGAGTGGCCCCTTGCAGACTGAAAGTCTTTTAATGGTCCCCATAGGTTAATGAAGAGTTCAAATAGCTTAATCAAAACACAAAGTTCTTTTCATGTGTTTGGTGTGTACAGATTTATGAAGGGAGGGATTGAATTTTGGTGCTTGCTGTAGCTTGGTATTTGTTTTGTTCTTCTTTTTCTTTCTTTCTTTTAATCACAATGCCCATCATTTGCCTAACACTTAGTAGTCAATAACTAGAACATGGGCCATTTTGTCCAGTCTCCAGCTCCCACAGCAATGAGGTAAAAGGCACTGAGAGAGCTCAACAGGAGTTGTATCAATCAGGGCTCAGTCTAACTGGAAACGGCTCCAAATAGTCAAGCAGAAGAGATTTCATGCAGAGTAAGAGGTACTTCAAACTCCTTGGAAGGACTAGAGGAGCAGAAATCACTTTGATCTAAGGTAGTATCACCACAGCAGTGCTGAGATCTGAAACTAGCTGCTCCTGTTGCTTCCACAGTTGCCAGTGCCATAACCAACTGCTCAACACTTACAGATCAGTCACGTGGTCTTGGAATATAAAGTCCGGTCTCCAAAAACACTCTTCCTCTCCTCTCCTTGCCTGCCAGTGCCTACAGCAGCAGGAGGCTGACTGCTCATGGGCTGTCCCTATACTGAGTGAGTCTATTTTATTGGATATATCATAATACAGAACTAGTTGTTAATGAGCCTGTGAGATGTTCTTTCCAGCCTTCCAGAAACAAGTAGGTCAAGAAAGGGTAGAAATGGATGTTGAGTGCAATAAATATTATCCAGTAGATGTGCCAACAATGAGAAACTTCACATGGAGACACTCCTTTGCTCCACAACAATAAAATTCAATATTGGGATGCTTTTTCAAAATATAAAAGAAATTACATTAACACATAACATTAACTTTAATGTAATGAGTAGTTACTTTGTCCTTGGCACCATGCAAAGCACTTAACTTTCATAATCTTATTTACCATCTCAATAACTCTTTGAAATGAGCATTAATATTTTTTTCATTTTATAGATTAGAAAATCAGGCTTAGAAAGCTTCAGAGGTATGCCAAGGATATGCAGATAGTGAAAAACAGAGCTGAGATATAAAATTAAGAACCAAGTTCTTAACCACTAGGCAATACAGCACTACTGCCATCACCATTTACACCATCTACTCCATCAACATAGAAAACTTCACTATCTATACCCTCATCTCTCTTCTCTCATCTCCTCTCTTCTCTGTCTCCCCCTGCTCTTCTACTAGCTCTTTTATCTCTTACTTTCTCACTCTCACTTTTGCTCTAGGTTTAAACACATACAAGGGCTGTCCAGACAGTGTCCAGCCATGTAGCCATTCTCATTATATTGACAATGGCTGGATTTTTTCCAGACAGCCCTTGCAATTCTTTAATATATAATATATATATTATATATATTATATAATATATATATTATATCTATATTATATAATATCTATATTATATAATATAGATATAATATATATATAATATATATATATACATACATACATACATACATACATACAGTAGACTCAGTTAACCAGCACCCTTGGGCACTGGTAGATACCATATAAATGTGTCCAACACTCTCAAGCAACTGGCTTGTGTTAGTACATTTTATGTGTAGCCTAAGACAATTCTTCCAATGGCCTAGGGAAGCCAAAGATTGAACACCCCTGGTCTACTGTATCATACATCTTTTATGTATTCAGTATTATCATTGGGAGTAGCACTATTCTAAAACAATTAGTTTATTTTTAAAGATAGCTTCATAAGGAATATTTGGAATATCCTCTGGGATAGGTCATAATTCTTTAGATAATAGAAGTGGGATGCAGGGAAAATATCAATATCTCTAGTAGAAAAATAAAAAATATTTCAAAATTCTCTTAGTCATGCACTAGGGAGTCTTGAGAAAGACCAGTCACTCTGGCTATTTTTGTTACTGAAAAAATTTAAACATTCCCATATTTGTTTTTTGGTTTCCTGGGTTATCTTTTCCAGAGGTCACTCTGGATTACTATAATTTAAGGGAGGAAGAACTAGATGGGAACATAGATGAAGCAGAATGATAAGCATATTCTCTTTCTGCTGAGAAGTCTGTGGGTCATCTAAAAAAGCAAAATGGAGGGGACTGTCAATGTTATGTTGAATGTTGTACTGAATGTCTACTTAGCATAGGCTCTTCTGTGTCACTAATTTCTTCCTCACAAAAATCTTGTTAAGTAAATAGTGTTGACTTTGTTTAATGAGTAGACCACACCAAGCTTTAGTGACTTGTACAACTCATACTGATAGTAGGCGGTAGAGGCAGGAATTGAACCCAGATCTCTGGGTTCTTTCTGCTGAATCACCTACATTCCCACTGTCTACATTCTAGAGTTTCCCTTGCTGAAACTTCTATTTCTGATTACAAACTTTCAATTTAAAAATAGCTTAATGAATTACATCTGTCTGAAATGTATTGAGTATACAATACAAGATCAACATTGTGTTTGGATCATCATTGGAAGTCTTGGTTCCCAAACGAGAAAAATTTATATAAAGAAAAAAATAATAATAAAACATGGGTTTTATTAAACCTTAAGGTACGACTATTACCCAATCACTTCAGATTTCTTAGCTTAGAGGCCAGCAGCTAAGGAAAAAGGAATCACTATCCTAGGAGGAGTAAATGAGCCCGATAATTAGGAGGTAAGGCTGCTTTGCCACAGTGGAGTCACCAAAGAATACAGTTGGTAACTGCTTGATCCACAAAATTATCTCCTGGTTTTCCTCTGCTCCATTGTGACAATAAATGGACAAGGACAGAAGAAGGGCATGGTGACCCTCTTCTAAGATTACTATTGCCTAAAAAAAAAAAATTATAGAATTGTAGGTAATTAGCAACAGTTAGAACAAACCATGACTGGGCACAAGAAAGTGCCACAGGATGGGATGGGTAACATAGGACAATTCATAAGTAACAACTTAGGGATTTTTTTTTTTCTGACTACGGCTACATTTAAAAGGGTCCTTTTGGGAATCTGGCTATCAGCACAATTATTGGTTATACTCCCTTAATTTTGGTCATTTAGATGAGAAGAGGCTGTCAACTCAGAATTATTTCTGGAAATTTCTGGAGCTTGCAATGCATGTTCCTTGTGATTTGCTTAAAAAATCAGGACTGAGGAGGCCTCACGTATAGGTCTGTGCACTCACATCACCTGAACTCCCCACACATTTCCCACATTTTAGATTCAGCCATCTACCGTAGGAATTTGAGAAGTGGCTTGAGGATTTTATTTACTTGTTAATAAGTAGTCTTTTCTTGACTACTAAGGTGACAACTAAGGGACAATGTATCACCAGACTTTTTACCAAATACCTTTTCTATAATTCC
>PVKE010015869.1:7296-32902 GCA_004027555.1 Craseonycteris thonglongyai
AAAAAAAAAAAAAAAAAAAAAAAAAAAAAAAAAAAAAAAAAAAAAAAAAAAAATCAGATAGTGCCACTGTTCTCCCAGTTCAGTGATAATAAACCACAGCAGCTTGACTATAATGTTTCCTGGGCACTGTTGCAGGTTATGAATATGAATAGTCACATACAACAGTTCTGAAAATTACCCCTAGGTTTAATAAGTAATATACTTTCACATGTAATTTTTTTCATTTTACTTAAGACTATATTTTTGGGGTTCTGACAATCTAACTTCTTAATTTAAATGTCAAAAATAAAATAGGATTGAGCTGAAAACCTAGTTACATTATCTTATAGCACCAACCCCATGAGAAGCATCTGTTTGCAGACTAGATGTTAACAGCAAGGTTGAGGTTGCAGTGAACTCTGGAAGCAGAAACAGAAGCCCAGCAGAAACATTTAGAGAAGTTGAATGAAGTTAAAGTTTATAAAAATCACTTTAATAAAGTTCAAAAGCAATGCTTTCTAAATTGGTCAAAAAGTATTTAGATTTAAGTTACATGTTTAATCTCTTGCCTGTGAGTGGTTTTCTTTGGGAGGTAGGTGGATAAGAGTTAGGTCTCTCTAATCTAAACAAATCAAAGGATTCTCTCTTCCTACTTTAGGAAGTTTGAATTCTGCAAACTAGATTTTACTTCTCTACCGTTGGTCTTCCTTAAAACTCCTCACCAAATCTATTTCTGTAGGTATGTGTTTAAATGCAATACTATTTCATCCTTCTTGAAATAAAAGCTATGTTTGTGACCACTCATGAAAAGTTAAATAGTACATAATTCCTAAGACTTTCCCCCATCTTTCTTTGGTATTTAAAATCTGAAGCCCTGAACATCCTTACACTTAAACTTCTCTTTCCTGCCATTCCTACAATCTTATTTTTCAGTTTTGAACTGTGTAATTATTCTTATTGCCATTAAATCACTGCCCACTCCTGCTTATTTTCTGTTTAGATGCTTAACAATTCATTGCTTTCCTCTATTGAGTTATATGTTCAGAATTCGAGAACTTACTGCACAAGGGAACCTCAAATAATATATAACTGAAGTACTTTTTTAATGAAATAATCTAAAAATAATGAATTTTTGTTTATTTGAGCCAATGGTGGAATGTTTTATCTCCACTACTAGACTGCTTTCTTTAAAAAATAATTTTTTTGTTTCTGTTTTTGAGAGGTCAGAGAGAGAGAGAGAAGAGGGGGAGGGCCCAGAGTAGTCTCCATATTTGTACATCAATCATTAGTTGTGACATGGTTTCATTCCACACAGGTGAATGTGGGGGGCAGGAACCAAATCAGAGGCGGCTTGCATGGGAGGCAAGAACCTTCACCACTGTGCCATCACAGTAGTTACCTGTTGGAGCCTCAGTTCAACATATGAGTTTCCATGGACCAGGGGTGAAAATTGAACCCTGGACCTTGTGATTGTGAGGCAAGTACTCAACTGCTGAGCTATCTCAGCATTCCCAGAGATTGCTTCTTAAGAATAGCCCTGTCTTGTCCAATGTTATAGCCTACAAAAGACCTAAGGTGCTCTGCACACAGAAAGCATTCATTAATTAAGCAAATGTTCAGAAAGTGTTAGTATACAACCTTCTCAGTCTACTTAACAAAAAACTGTCTTGTAAATAATCTAAACTGGTTCTTCAGTCATCTATGCTTACAAGACACCAGCCCAATAAAGAATTTAGAAATACTTGCAATAGAGGAAAGTCATGATAAAACTGTCATTTAAAACAAAAAACTTAAGAGACGCAGGATAGCTCACAGGGATGGCTTGTCATCAAAGGTACTTGCCTCCCATGCCGGAGGCCCCTAGTTCCATTCCTCCCTACTCGGCCCCACATCCACCTGTGTGGATTGAAACCGTGTCATAACTAATGATGTACAGCTATGAAGACTGTTCTGGGCACTCACTCCTTTTTCTCTCACCTTCTCTCAAACAATAAAATAAACCTTTGAAAAAGAAAATAAAAAACTTAAAACAGATCCATATTTACAATGCTTGGAATAACTCCCCCCAAAATTGAATCTGAAATAATAACTATCTAGACATATATAAAATTACACAAGTCTCCTGTTTCTTTTAATTCCCAGTTATAGCTTTAAAGTTTTTGTCACACACGAAGTTTACAGAGGCAGTGCTTAAAGATTCTCTGATGTCTCTTGCAAGCCTCTCATAGACGCCAGATAAATTTAATCACAGCTGAAATCCAGGGAAGACTAACTTTCGGGGTTGGGAGAATTTAGGATAATAACCAACCATATTAACAAAAAGGTATCTTAAAATTTTTATTTTTTTTTGAGAAGACAAATTCCGTCAAAATGTTTTCAAAACGGAAATGAATTACAAAGTCTGTGAGAAAACATTACACATCATGTTAAAACGTGACTTAGAACCAACTTGCATCTCCTCTAAAAGCCTCTGTGCCTGCTAGTATCTTTAATTGGCCCGTCTTCTAACGTAATTATCGCTACATAGCTGATTTGTGTTAAACTGTTTCTGGAACTTTTTGCTAACTGGGCTGGAGTGGTTTGGCCCAAAGGATTGAGTCCCAAGAGAAAGATTTGGGGACTGGCTCTCCAAGGTTGCTTAATTTGCAGGAGATAGTTACGGCGTTTGAATTTGAGAAAAGCTCGAGGAGCCGTTAGCGTCCAGCCTGTCAGAGCTACGGACCTTAACTTCTCCATCTGTAAAACGGAGCAAGCGATAGCCACTCGGAGGGAGAATGAAGGATTATAATAACCTACGGCCCCGCCATCGTGAAGCAGCCATCCAGTTAAGTAGGAGGCGGAGCTGAGAGGAGCGATAACTGGGCCGTTTGCAGGAAGTGCTTCAGGGTTGGGAGCCGAGATAGAGGGCGGAGGCGGAAATGTGAAAGCCGAGCCCTAGCGGCGGAGTTTGTAGCGAAGCTCAAGGGAGGCGGGGCGAACCTGAGAAGAAGGGGTTAGTCAGTACGGGGAAAGACGAGCCACCTCCCCAAAAGGAGAGGGATGGCAGCGGGGGCTGCTCGGAGGTGACGGCTGAGGAACGTGGGAGGAGGGAGGAGAGCGAACGTGCTCCGGAAAGGGGGCAGGAAGCGCGCGCATGCGCGCACCCAGCCCCGCCAACTCGCAGGCCTGGGCTTGACAGCACACCCAACGCCGACGGTGCGGACGTTAGAGGAGGAGGAGCCATGGGGCCCCACCCCGCTGGAACCTGCGTCCCGCGGAGCGTCCCTCGAGGTGGCATGTCGCCACCTGTTTCTTTCGTGGGCATTTAGGACGCCGGGAACGGGAACACGCTTCTCCCCTAGCGCTTTTCGTTCCTCTCCCCTACGAAGAATGGGGTGGGAGGCCCTGGGCGTGTCAGGAAGAGTCTGCTCCGGGTTTTCCCACCCACTTTAACCTGTGAGAGCTTCAACTGCGCGGCGCTTCACTCCACCGGGCGCGCCGGAGCCCTCCGCCGGAACTCGTAGCGCCTCCCCCACACAGCTCTCCGCGGAATGGGAAGTGTGAGCTGCGGCCTCTTTCTCTCAGCTCCTCAAGCTAGGCAGCCGCCTTCTATCATTTCAGGGTTCCAACTCCAGCCGCTCCTCGCAGCTAGAATTCTCTAATGAGGTGGCTGTGAGGGACTACTTGATGTCTCCATGCGCTCGGTGGTGCGGCCGCGCTCTGAGCTCTTCCTGGAAACTCCCGCCTCGGGGAGCCAGGGGAGCCCGGCCAGGGGGTGGGGAACGGAGGGGAGGCACACGCCCCCTGTCCCGAGGGAAGGCCCCCGCGCCCCCGCCCTCTTCCTCGAGGGAGGGGGAGGGGAGAGAACGGGGCACGGAAACAGGGGGGCAGCGGTTTCCCGCCCCACCCCCCGCCCAGAGACCAACGGGTTCCCGCTGTTACCCACAGCGCCCCGCACCCCGCTCCCCAACCGGGCCCGGAGAGGAGCGTCCTGGGCGCTGCAGCCGTTGGGGCCGTGGGAACCTGAGCCGAAACTTGTAAGAACTGACGGGTTTCCTGTCAGAAAACTCCCATTTACTTTAGAGAAGCCCGTTGAGCCAACTTCGTCCCAGCCGCAGTTAGCCACATTTTACTAGAAACTGGTGACCTCCCTTCTACTTTGAAACAACGGGGAATAATCTTGGGGAAAACAGTCGGTTGATAAAACCAAGAGCAGGATCACGTTATACCACCCTGGCTGAAAGAAAATTAAAATACTGAATTTTTAAAAGCCTACTGACAGAAGAAACTCGGTTTTCAAGTTAAGGCTCCCCGCCCCCCGAACGTATACAGAGATTTAAGTCATGAGAGTATTACAGCACCACATCTGCTTGTAAGCTGACTACAGTTTGTGGTTTAAAAAACCTTCGTGAACTTTTTTTTAAGAAGAGGCGTTTGTTTCTGAATCCAACAGGAAAAAAACCAATTTGAAAGAGCCTGAAAAAGTTCAATTAGAACAGCAGCCACATTTCAACATTTCCCAGATTTTGCAATATTAAACTGTGAGGGTTTGTGCCAAATGTTAAGGCAAGAATTCTTACTGCCAAAATCACATTTCTCAAAATGAGGGGCGTTCAACCAAATTGCTGCCAGACCCCTTAAACAGGCACTAACAGCATTGCTTTAATTACACCTTATTATCTCGCCCGCAGCCTTACTTGATTCGCTGCCTGATAAAATCTTCATCCTGGGTGTCACTAGCTGGCTTTTTTTCTGGGACTAAACAAAAATCACACCTCCCATGCCTTAGTTCATCCAATGCCCATTTAGCTGGTAACTGAGCGCCCTCTATTCCATTCTTCACAGTCCCATCTCTCTTCCTAAAATGCAACCCAATCAGTGAGGAGGTTATTCTCACCCCAGCTTCCCTAGGGACTAAGAAATGAAGAAGATGAAAACAAATTTATCAGAATTACAAGAAAATTTTCTTCTTTGAAGAACAGGATTTAGACCAAGAAACCAAATTTGTTGCTTAATATGAGCCCCCTTCAGGGATTTCATATAGTGGGTTGAATGCAGTTAAACCAGCTTAATCAACAAATTTCTTTGTTTTGGGCTCTTTGCATTTAGTTATTGTATTTTAACACGATTTGACACAACCTAAGCTAATTTCTTCTGCTAGTGTAGTCTATATTGTAGATCATACGACGTAACCAAACGTAAATTTCTCGGGAATCTTTGACATTATATAGTATTCTGTACTAAGCTGCTTTATGACCAAAACTAAAAGAGGTAGTTTTGTTTGTTTTGGTGGTGGGGGGGTCGTGTTTTTATTTTTTTTTTAATATAAAGATTTTAAAAGATTGGTCATTGTACACCACTTATTCTTTTGGCAGGTTTTGTAGCTACACAGCCCTCACTGGGAGCCACATTTACTCATTTTTGCCCGAAGAAATGGTTTGTTTGGTTTCCCCACACACACACACCACACCCCCCAAAGGAGAAAAAGAAATTATCTTCTGGATATCATCCCCCACAGATTCTTCTAACCTTTAATCTCCGTCTTAAATAACACTTCTACCCTACTCACCAGCCCCAGATTGAGGGGCAATTCATTCACAAATGACTCTTGAACTTCATGAATGTCTGCTTCCTTTAAAGCCAAAAACTCAATGCTCAGCCTCAATGAATTTAGGCTTCTAAAGATGCAGGCAGATGGGGAAGCCGGGATGGCTCAGTGGGTTGAGCGCTCACTTTGCAGCGCCGGGTACCGGGGATCAAATCCTGGCTCCGGCCCGTGAGGAACCATATGCTGAGTTCTCTCTCTGTCTCTGTATATCCCCCTCTCTCTCTCTCAAAAATAAAAATAAATAAATAAAAAGATGCAGGCAGAAAACCTAAGTCCCTGGGAGAAATCATCTCTTTTCTGTTCTACCTTTAAATTCTCTTCCAACATGCAGGAATAATAGTACCTGTCTCTGCTTTACTATGTGTGAGCCAGGCACTATTCTAAGTTCTTGATGTAAATTAGCTCCTTACAAAAGGCCTAAGAGGTTGAATACAATTGCTACCACTATTTTACAGATGAGGAAATTGAGACACAGAGCAGTTAAATAACTAGCACAAGATGACCCAGGCTGGAACCTACAGAGCTAGGAATTTGAACCCAGGCTGCTTCCATTATACTTATCATCCAAGCTGGTAATCAGTTTAACTAATATGGAGTGAAGAGTCACTGTTAGTTCACTACCTTTTACGTTGTGGATGTCCCCTATATGACCAAGACCCGAGCCATGCTTTTTCCTCTGGAACTCCAGCAAAATGAAATTTGTTTTAAGATCTGCTTAGGAAAAGCATTCCCAAATCAGATTACTCTCTTGGAAGCCATCCTCAAACTGTCAGCATATGCATTGTAAATGCTAACCAGGACAGACACATCCAACTTGACCAAATTCAGAACATGCCTACCTCACATTATAAAGAAGCAAGATGGTTAGAAAGCAATTTGGATTCGCTGATGTTGAGCTAGGTAGAAACCATGAGATGAAATGGAAACAGAAAAGGTGATGGAAACCAAGAGAAAATAAATGTAACATATGTACAGATGGAGAGATCAGTGCTACACTGAAAAGAATGAGGATAAAGGTCATACAGAAAAGAAGCATGTGGGCATGTTATTACAGAACTAAAAAAGAAACATAAACATGATAACCAAGTACCTGGCAAGGGGAGGTGGGGAGTCAGGTGGTTGGTTTTTTCCCCCCATAGGAAGCTTCAGATGAATGAAATACAATTTTAGTCTGGATTAATAGAAATATAGCATCTGGAACACGGAAAGAAAAAGCTCTACTTCATTCTGTGTTAGACAACATCTAAGTAATGTGTTCCCTTTTGGAGGGGAATAAATAAGAGCAACCAAGATGGTGAGGAGAAAAGCGGGATGGCTCAGCCAGTTGAGAGCTCTCATTGCAGCCACGGGGTCCAAGGATTGAGTCCTGGTCACAGCCCTGGCCTGTGGAGACCCATATGCTGAACCCAGTTCAGTTCCTGCCGGGGTATGCCTTTTATGTGGGAGGTCCCAGCTTGTGGGGGCTCGCCTCCCATGCAGGAGGTCCCCTGCCTGGTTCCTGCCCTGCACAGCCCAGCGTCCACCTATGGAATGAAACTAAGTTGAAAACTAGTGACGTACAACTATGGCGACTGCTCTGGGCCTTCCCCCTTCTGTCTGCCTCTGTCTCTGTCAAAAACAATAAATCTTAAAAAAAAAAAAAAAAAGATGGTGAGGAGACTTGAAATCCTGACTTAAAGGAAGAATTGAAGAATTCTCCTTTCTCTCTCTCTCTCTTTCTCTGTCTCTCACCTTCTCTCAAAAAATAATAAATATTTAGGGGAAAAATGCCAGGATAGCTCAGCGATTGAGTGCTTATCTTGCAACTGTGAGGTCTGGGGATCGAATCCCAGCCCCAACCCATGCAAACCCCACATGTTGAACTGTGGTGCAAGTGGTAACCACCTTGACTAGGCGGTGAAGGTTCTTGCTTCCCATGTAGGGAGGCCCCTGTTTGGTTCCTGTCCCATGTGGCCCCAGATCCACCTGTGTGGAATGAAACTACATCATAGCTAATGATGTACAACTATGGAGACTGCTCTAGGCATTCCCTCCTTCTCTCTCACTCTCTCTCACCTTCTTTCAAAAAACAAAATCTTTAGAAGATTTCATGAATGACTGAAGAGACATCTTGAAATACCCAAAGGGCTATTGTGTAAAAAGAAATAAAATTAGGTTAATCATGAGAGACTCCCCAGAACTGATTGTTAGGAGCTTCAGATATACACATTTTAGCTCAGAACATGGAAGAAGTCATGTAAATATGAAATACTGTCTTAAAAATGTAATAAGCTCCAAATCTATCACTTGAAGCATTCAAAATGCACATGGTAGCTAGACTATATAATATTTAATATACCTTTCATTCTTGCTCTGTCATTTGAATACCGTAAAGAGTGGGAACAGGGAAGCTGGGATGGCTCAGTGGGTTAAGCGCTCATTTTGTAGCGCCGAGGACCCAGGATCGAATCCCGGCCCCGGCTCATGCGGACCCATGTGCTGAACTGGGGCGTGCCCCCAGTTCAGTTCTCTCTCTTTCTCTCTCTCTGTCAGAAACAATAAAAAAATAAATTAAAAAAAAGTGGGAAAATAATAGATTGTTCAAAAGCTCTTAGCACTAATTAAAAGGCAGCTGATAACATCCTGAACTAAGGTTTGGTATTTTAAAATTTATCAGTGGGGGAAGCCGGGATGGCTCAGTGGGTTAAGTGCTCACTTTGCAGCCCTGGGGACTGAGGATCGAATCCCAGCCCCGGCCCGTGCGGACCCACATGCTGAACTGGGGAGTGCCCCCAGTTCAGTTCTCACTGGGGCGAGACCCCGGCCCCCACCCACCTGTGGAATGAAACTATGTGGAAAAATGAATGATGTGCAACTATGGAGACTGTTCTGGGCCCTCCCCCTTCTCCCTGTCTCTGTCTCTGTATCTCTCTCTCTCTGTCAAAAACAATAAAAATAAATCTTTAAATTTATCAGTGGGCAATTAAGTTTGGTTTTATAAATCACTGTTTTAGTATTATCAATATTATCCTGAATGGCGGCTTGTATATCATTTGGCATCCTTAGGGTATCCTGGAGCAACTAAAACTTCATTAGTAGCATCCAGAGAGCAATATCATGAATTCTACATTTCCAAGATCTTAAAAATTGAATTGTAGTACCACATTGCAATTCCAGAGGCAAACAACATGGTAAGCTAATGTGGGGTGACTATAGAAAGGGTAGAGAAAATAAACTTAATAAAATTTGGCAGACTAAGAGAACTCAAGCAGTACAGCTTTGTGTTGAAGTTTCAAAAGCAATAAATGTAACGTGCATATGGAGAGATCAGTACTACACTGCAAAAAATGAGGAGGATCAAGGTCATGCAGAAAAGAAGCAATAGCAGAGGAGTTCAGCCTTTATACTTCACATACAAGATTCGGATGAGATGGTTCACTCAGAACAAAAGGTGTCATGAAGCCCATGGAACCAGCTGGGTAAAGCTGGATATGGAGATAAAGACAAGCCAACCCATGAGCTGGTTACCTGCTCACCCAGGGAAGCTAGTTCTCTTAAAGACTGCTATTCCATAGAGAAGAAGGCTGACCTCAGCAGCATCTTCAAACAATGAGAAAGCATACACAACAGTTAAAAGGGACAGTAAGGTTGTCTTAGCAATCAGATTCACTTAAATTCTTATCTAGGGGATGCCAGGATGGCTCAGCTGGTTGAGTGTACATACATCTTGCAGCCACAGAGTCTAAGGATTGAATCTTGGTCCTGGCCCATACGAATCCATAGGCTGAACTAGAGTAAGTCCCCAGTTCAGTTCTCACCAGGGTGAGCTACCTATGTGGGAGGCCCCCAGCCCAGTTCCTGTCCTGCACAGCCCAGCACCCACTGTGGAATGAAACTATATAAAAAACCAATGAGGGGAAGCTGGGATGGCTCAGTGGGTTGAGCGCTTGCTTTGCAGCCCCAGGGTTCGAGGATCGAATCCCGGCTCCATCCCATGCAGACCCATATGCTGAACTGGGGTGTGCCCCCAGTTCGGTTCTTGACGGGGCCCATGCGAGAGGCCCCCAGCCCTGTTCCTGCCTGGCACAGCCCTATGCCCACCTGTGGAGTGAAACTATACAGAAAACTGATGATGTACAGCTATGGAGACTGCTCTGGGCCTTCCCCCTTCTCTCTGTCTCTCTCTGTCAAAGAACAATAAAAATAAATCTTTAAAAAACAAAACAAAACAAAACAAAAACTAATGACATGCAACTATGGAGACTGCTCTGGGTCCTCCCCTTTCTCTCTGTCTCTCTGTCTGTCTCTGTCAGAAACAAAAAATCTTTAGGAGAAGCCAGGATGGCTCAGTGGGTTAAGAGCTCACTTTGCAGCCCTGGGAACCGAGGATCAAATCCCGCCCCCAGCCTGTGTGGGCCCATCTGCTGAACTGGGGTGTACTGCCCATGCAGCAGGTCCCCAGCTCGGTTCTTGCCAGGGCGAGCTACCCAAATGGGAGGCCCCTGATCCGGCCCCCAGCTCAAGGGAGTGTGCCTCCCATTTGGGAGGCCCGGGCCCAGATCCTGCCCTGCGTGGCCCCCACCCTCCTGTGTGGAATGAAACCATGTCAAAACTGATGATGCACAACTGTGGAGACTGCTCTGGGCCCTTCCCCCTTCTCTCTGTCTCTCTCTGTCTCTGTCCAAACAATAAAATAAACCTTAAAAAAAAAAAAATCTTTCAATTCTTATCTAGTTCCTCCAACCAAAAAGGAAAATGGATAGGAGGCAGTATGGCTGTGGAATAGAACAAACATGGGGCTAGAATCTCAGCTCTGCCTCTGCCAACTGAATGGTTAGAGTAAATAATTTTACCTCTTCCAAGTCAAAGTTTTCTCATCTGTGGAATAGCAATAACACCCACCTCATAGTATTGTTGTGAGGATTATATGATATGTTACATGCAAATCATAGGATAGTACCTGATATATTAACAGAATAAAGTTTTATTTGGGAAAGGGAAAAGAAACTGGCTATATTGTTTGTGATACAGATTCTGTCATATAGAGATAATAACATTATACAAAAGGAATGGAGAACCAGAACCACCGCAAAACCTTTCCATCTTAGGTGGTCACTAAAGGGCATAAACCTTAGAACTTCCATAACTTACAGGAGAAAGCTGGCTGAACTGGAATTCCAAGTGTCCTTGTCCCCAAAAGCAAGGTATTATAAATGATTTCTGTTCTCTCTCCTTTGGTTCTGTTTTTCTCTTCATGCTTTAATCATTTTGACACCAAGCTGTACAAAAGTAATTTAAAATTAACATGTCTGACACTTAGTAGCTGGCAGAACCTGATTCTGAACCCTGCCCCCTCTCCAGGGCAGCCAAAAGTCTTTTTTGATTGGCTACTGGTCCTGCAGCAGCTGATGAAGAGACCAGGAAAAATACATGCAACAATTAATTTGCTAATTTAGTTTTCTGTATAATTTGAAACCAGAACATCTCAATCACCCAGGAGCTTGGCTTTCTGGCTCCATCACTGGCTCCTAAAATTTCTTGTTCAGTAGTGAGCAAAGAAACAGAAGAGAAAGGGAGAGAGCTTACCTATCTAGATACATACCATACCACCTGTGCCCTTCTTTCCTCAAAATAGTTTTCTATAGGCTCACTGTTGACAAGTCCTTTTATCAGAGGAATTTGGAGCAATACATTCATACTCAATATAGGTAAACAGCTTTCTGACTTATGGGGAATTTCCAGACCAACATATGTTCAAGAGTTAGAAAACTACCTTAGGGTTACAGACAGACACAGATGAGTTTCTAGTATTGGAAGTAAGCTTTGCTCTAAACTATGAAGCAACTTTCAGGTTCCCTGGAAACTTTTCTGTTGATTTCATAAGAGGCAAAGGGAATTTGTATTAGAGATTGAAAAAGTTTGGGGGATGCCAGGATGGCTCAGTGGGTTGAGCGCTAGTCTTGCAGCGCTCCAAGGATTGAATCCTGGCCCTGGCCCTGGTCCGTGTGGACCCATATGCAGAGCTGGGCTGTGCCCCCAGTTTGGGTCTCACTGGTGCAAGCTTGCAGGAGGCCCCTGGCCTGGTTCATGCCCTGTGCAGCCCACGCCCACCTGTGGAATGAAACTATATTGAAAACTAATGTACAACTATGGAGACAGCTCTGGGCTCTCCCCCTTATCTCTGTCTCTATCTGTCTCTGTCTCTGTCTCTCTGTAGAAAACAATAAAAAACGTTTTTTTGAAAGAAAGAAAAAGTTTGCATTAGAGAGTAAGGTGAGAAGAAAGACAGGTACCTTTCCATAGGTACTTCTATTAGCTTTCCCTTGCTGAAGAGTCTCAGAATTAAGAGAGGTGGTAGGCTTAACCCTCAAGTATGTACCAGAACCCATATCCTTTCTGTCACTCAAAGAAGATTTTGCTCAGTTGATGGTTTCATTTTACTTCCTATTTTTTCACTTCAGCAGGTTAAACTCTTCTGCCTGACTTCCAAGACCTTCCAAAATCTGAACCAACCCTACCTATCAATCCCTATTTCTAATTCTTCATCAAAGGTCTATATTCTAATTTGTCCAGACTCAATGTTCTGAGAACATGCTGCTAAGTTACTGCCTCTGAACCTTTGTTCATTTTCCTACTGATATTCCTCCAATTGCTCTTCTCCTTTATTCAAATCCTATTTAAACATCAAGGCCACCAAGATCTTATTTACTTCTTTCAATCTTCCCCACCACTGACTTCTGTCTTCATACTGGTAACATTTATATAATGTGCCACATGTTGACAATTGTGATGAAACCATGTTCAGTTATTTCTTATCTCAGTTCTAACTTTCCAAATAACTATAAAGTTCCTAAAATCAGAGTCTGTATCATATATAGTTGATAAACTCTTGCAGGGTTTCCCAACCTGGCCATTCATAATACTCATTAGGTGCTTGTTTAAAAACACAGATTATCAGGTTGTGCACTCTCTGGGCTTCTATTTTGTTATATCTAAGATGGGACTTGGGAATCTGTATTTTTTTTCCAAGTGCTCCAGGTGTAGGCAGTCCCCTGATAGAAGCTGGAGCATCACTGCCCATAGCATGAGGCATGAGTCACTTGACTTGATAACAAACATTTGGGTGGGTATATAAGTGCTGTCTGGAAAGTATCCAGCCATGCAATATGAAAAGTAGAGGCATTTATGGCTGAATGTTTTTCCGGACAGCCCTCGTAAACTATAATATATGTACTTATTTATAATCACATGGTGACCTAATCAGTGAGCACGCCCACTGCCAAATCTACACCTCTGGACACAAGCTGGGAGGCAGATAACCTGGTTTACTTTCTGTGACACCAGTTTGGTAATGTTAGGAATCCAACTCTCCTCTCCACCTTATGATCACTTTGAAGTTACAATTGCAGAGATCAGGTTGATAGACTTGATGGAACTGTAGCTGGTTAGAAACAGAGATCCTCCTTGATCAGTTGCAATTCATAATATTTGTGGAGTGATATAGGGGTCAGGGGACTTTGAAGTATGAAAAAAGTCATATTCTACCCCAGGCACAACTGTAAAATTACTAAAATGTCTTCCCGCCCAATCCTCACCTTATATCCTAAATCCAACTCAAGTGTTAAATGATAAAGGATTAAGCTGTGATCCTCTCCTGGGGTACTTGTGTTTCAGAGAGAATCCTCTAGAACTGAGAGGAGAGGATTATCTTAATGACTCCCAACCTTACTTGATAGGCAACTGCCAGAGCCTAAGATTTGGGAAACATTCTCTTAGAAGATGACTGTGGGCATCCCTCTGCTTCTTTCTATCCTCAATAAAATAAAAGGTGACCATAAAAGTGTCCAGTCATTGTTCTCAGAGTTGAGAGAATGGGACCTTTTCAGTTTAAATGTGAACATGTTGGTCTGCTGTGGCTGGTGTTAGAAGAAGCACTGGGGTCACAGAGTTTCATTACTGTTTCATCAAAATGCCATATTCTAGATTTCTGATATTTTTTATTTTCCATATTCTTACTCTATTAAATCCAAAGAGAAAACCCATGAGGTATTTTTTTATTTGTTTCACAAATATTTCTGAGTGCCTATTATATCCTAAGTATTGTGCTATCTCTAGAAATACAACAAGGAACAGATAAAACTGGTGGAGGGTACATTATAGTGGGAGACAGGGGTGGAGAAGGGAAGGGGCAAGATATCAACAAAATATATAGTTATAAAATACGTTAAATGACAGATGCTGTGGAGAAAAAGTAAGAGAATAGAAATCAGAAATGTTGGGAAAGATTAAATTTTAAACTGAATGAGCAGGTAAGTTGTCACTGAGAAGGTATCACTAAAGACCTGAAGGAGATGAAGCAAGCCATGTAGATATCAGGGAAAAGAGAATTCCTGGTAACTGGTTTAATTCCTCTCATATCATAGGTTAAGAGTTAGGACCTGCAATTTCTAACCTAACTCTAGTGCTGTTGCTAAGTGCACAATAATTTTTCCTTTGAAAGTTACTCAGTCCTTAAAACTATAACTTATAGTCCTTAAAACTATAATTTATAGTCTTCTAAGTTTTTGTTGAGAATTTCATATCAAAAAGTACATTTTTTCCCCTGAAAGTCAAATAGTACTACCATAATCACTTAGAGGTATGAAAGTCCACCCCCAAAAAAACAAACTAAATTTATTTTCTTTCTTTTTTAATAAGAAAATAGTAATTCTCAATATAGTTTTTTCTTTTCTTTTTAAAAGATTTATTTTATTATTTGAGAGAAGGTGAGAGAGAGAAGTAGGGAGGGTCCAGAGCAGTCTCCATAATTGTACATCATTAGTTGTGACATGATTTCATTCCACACAGGTAGATGTGGGGCCGCATGGGGGGGAACCAAATCAGGGGCCTCCCACATGGGAGGCAAGAACCTTTGCCACCATGCCATCCCAGTGGTTACCAGTTGTGCCACAGTTCAGCATATGGATTTGCAAGGTCTGAGGCCAGGAATCGAACCCTGGACTGTGAGACTGCAAGGCAAGCTCTTAACTACTGAGCTATCCTGGCGTCCCCCAAACAAAATTTCTTGTAATTTTCAGTTAAAAACCTCTCATTTATGTTAATTAAATACTTTAAAATGTATTCACAGAAATAATATACATTGGATTTTAAATGGATTTGTTTTTAAAAAATGAAATATAGTTTCTTTCACTTGATTGTCAAAACAAATTTTTTTTGGTGAAATATGCAAGACTGGTATTATGCTTGGTTGAGAATGCTAAGACTCAGACAGTTCAAGTGCCTTGCCTTAGGTCACACAACTAATAAGTAGTTGAGCCAGTGTTAAAACTCAGGTCTTTTGACTTTACATCCCATTTCTTCTCTCTATCATAACTGCTGTTTCAGTTCCCAAATTAGGACAGCAGTTCCACCACAATATACTTACAGAATTCAAGCAATCTCTAGATGCTCTGCAAAAACCACATCTGTCATATATTAAAAAAATAAATAAATAAAAAAAAAAGATTAAAAAATAGAAATATCAACAGTATGTTTGGAAAGCTAGCTGTGAAGTTAAACTTAAAACTAAAAGGATAGACAGCTGGCACCAGTTTCTAAGGTCTCAGTCTTAAAGGCTGGAAGTCTAAATCACAGCAGACATATTATACTTTTCTACCACTGGGCTCTGGTACAAGGAATGCTTTCCACCTTGGACAGAGTAGATGTTGAAAAACAGCACAATGTTCCATTAAGTACTAAAATTTATCACTACCCTAGTTCAGGCAAAAGGAGATATAGATAAAGAAGTGGTTATATTTCTGAAATTTGGTTCTTTTCCTTCATTTTCAAACCACTCTAGTCAGGGCCCTTGTCACTTATTCCTCACATTTCTGTGAAAGCCTACTATCTGCTTCTCCCACTTCTGTTTCTCCCTTTTCTCTGACCTCCTTATGAAACCCTTATTGTATATTTGCCAGATTAACTTTCCTGAAGTACTTCACTCTTTTGCATAAAAAACCTTTAATGGCTCCCAAATGTAGTTCTTTTAGGGAAAATATTATTTATTCTAGCATTCAAAACTTTTTCTACTACAACTTACTAAAACTGACAAAAGATGAAGTGAAAAATCTGAATTGCCCTGTATTAATTAAATAAATTATATTTGTTATATATATATAAAAAAATATTCTCTAAAGAAAAGAAAGGGGGAAGCCAGGGTGGCTCAGCCGGTTAAGTGCTCGCTTTGCAGCCTGGGGTCTGAGGATTGAGTGCCAGTCTGGGCCCTGGCCCATGTGGACCCATATACTGAAATGGGGTATGGCCCCAGTTCAATTCTCATCAGGGCGAGCCTCCCATGTGAGAGGTCCTCGGTTCAGCCTCCAGATTCTGGCAGCATGCCTCCCACATGGGAGGCTCCCAGATAGGCTCCCACCCTGCACAGCCCCCACTAATCTGTGTGGAACAAAACCATGTTGAAAACTGATGACGTACAACTATGGAGACTGCTCTGGGCCCTTCTCCCTTCTCTCTGTCTCTCTCTCTCTCTCTGTGTCAAAAAACAAAAACAAAAAAACCAAGAAAATAAATATGAAAAAAAAAAGATTTAAAATAAATAAAGGAAAGAAAGCTGTAGGCCCAGATGGTTTCACAGGTAAATTCTATCAAAAATTCAAGGAAGTGGGGAAGCCAGGATGGCTCAGTGGGTTGAGCGCTCACTTTGCAGCGCCGGGAACCAAGGATCGAATCCATGTGCTGAACTGGGGAGTTCCCCCAGTTCAGTTTTCTCTCTGTCTCTCTCTCTCTCTGTCTCTCTCTCTCTCTGTCTCTCTCTCTCTCTCTCTCTCTCTCTCTCTGTCAAAAATAAATAAATAAATAAAATATATTAAAAAAAAAATAATTCAAGGAAAAAGTAACACCAATCTTACACGAATTTTCAGAAAATAGGAGGGAACATTTCCAACTCATTAGACTTTAAGCAGCCAACCAGACCTTTGTCACTTCTGCCTCAATCACCAAAAACTGAGTGGTTTTTAATTATTCCACACACAACATGATACACTTTTTTCCTTTCTTTGAATGGTCTCCACTCCCTCTCCCTATACAAGTAATTTGGGGGGATAATAGTGATGATTGTTAGATGAACTAAAGCTTAGGTCTTATTCTTTTGTTACCTGCCTCTAAAAACAAGGACAGCTTTGACAAGTGAACACAAAAAAGTAGAACAAACCAGTGTTAGTACTATACATAGGCATTAAGTATAGTATACACAAAGGAAAGAGTCAAGGGCTTTTCTGATTAAACTGAAGGAAGTGTTTCCATTCAGCAGTGAAATGTAATACAGAACTATGCGAAATGTAGAGAAAATAAGATTTTTTTTTTAAGGGAGAAAGAATGGTAACAAAATACCAGTAAGTGCCTTATATGTCACTCAACCTTTCAACAAATATTTGAGAACTGATTATGAGCCAAGCATTGTGTCAGGCACTGCATATATACTTGGTGGTCTCTGCCTTCATGGAACTTACAGTCTAGTAGAAAAGAGACAATAAACAGATAAACAGAATTATAAATTGTGGTTGACTTTTCTGAACAAAAGACGAAACCCTGAAAGAAAGAATAATGATGGGAAACCATTTTAAAATTGATGGTCAGGAAAGGCCACTCTGAGGGGTAAAGTCTGTTTTTTTTTAAAGATTTATTTTCTTGTTTTGAGAGAGACAGCGAGAAGGGAGAGGGCCCAGAGCAGTTGTACATCATTAGTTTTGACATAGTTTCATTCCACACAGGTGGACATAGAGCTGCACAGGGCAGGAACTGAACTGGGGGCCTCCCATATGGGAAGCACACCCCAGTTCAGCATATGGGTTTGAACAGGCCAGGGCCAGGACTTGATCCCTGGACCTTGGGGCTGCAAAGCAAGCACTCAACCTGTTGAGCTATCCCAGCATCCCTGGAAGTGAAGTTTCTTGCAAGATTAGAAGTCCCAGTCACTGGGACTAGGGCTATTCCAGGCAGAGAGAAGAGAGTGTATGATAGATAGTTCTAAAACTGGAAAGTCATCAAGTTCTCTTAGCAGCCAGACCAGAAATTCAGTGGGACTGGTGGGTTGGACAAGTAAGTGAAGCCAAACTATGCATGGTCTTCTTAGATTTTAAAAGAGTTTGGATTTTATTCTAAATATAGTGAGAAGACACTAGAGAATGATAAGTTAATGAAAAGAGAATTGAGAAAACCCCAGAGCCATAATATTTCAAAAGGCATTATTTGCTCCTAGATTCAGCAAACATGTATTAAGTATCTCTGTGCCAGGTACTCTTCTAAGCATTTTCACATCCCATTCAATTCTTTTTTTTTTTTTTTTGACAGAGAGAGAGAGAGAGAGACAGGGTGAGACAGAGAGAAGGGGAAGGGCCTACCAGAGCAGTCTTCATGGTTGCACATAGTTAGTTTTCTACATAGTTTCATTCCACAGGTGGGCTCAGGATTGCACAGGGCAGGAGTGGGCTGGGGGCTTCCTGCATGGGAAGCATGCCTGGGGTGGGAGCTGAACAGGAGGCTTACCACCTAGGAGGCTTGCCCCCATGAGAACCGAACTGAGGGCCACCCCCCCAGTTCAGCATATGGGTCTGCACGGTCTGGGGCTGGGACTCATCCTGACCCCAGGGCTACAAAATGAGTGCTCAACCTGTTAAGCCATTCTGGCATTCCCCCATTCAATTCTTACCATAGACCTATGAGAGAGGTATTAATATCATCATCAGTTTCTTACTGATAAAGAAACTGATATTCAGAGAGGTTCAGTGACTTGCCCAAGATTATACTACCCAGAAGACATGGATTTGAAATTTAATCTTACCTCTGATTCAAGGCTTCTGTTTATTCCACTAGATTATCTAGTAGTTGCACAGGCTCATACATCCATAATGTCCTTGACTCCTCTCTATTTCTCATATACCTGCCTCTATGTCCATCTGGCAAATTCTGGCACCTTTACCTTTAAAATCGAAACATTTGTTACCACCTTCACTGCCACCACCTTGACCTAAGCCACCATTGTTTCTTGCCTAAATTCCTTCACTTGACTCCTAACTGTTCTCCCTGCTTCTGCCTTTGCACTCTTCTGTTTTCTACACAGCAGCCAGAATAAACCTTTTAAAATATAAATCATATAATAGAACACAACTCATTCCTCCAGTGGCTTCCTATCTCATGCAGAATAAAAACCTACAATGACAAGGCCTTACAAATTCTGCCCCCTGTGCTTCCACTTCCCTGACCTATCTCTTAACATCTTTTGGCTCACCCTATCAGCTACATTGGTCTCCTTCAACAAAGAAACGCTTGTCTTAGGGCCTTTGCATTTGCTATACCCTCCATCTGGAATGCTCTTTCCCCTCTTTATTTGTATGGTTGCTCCCTCACTTCTTTTATGTCTCAGCTCTGAGTCCGTTCTGACCACACTAAAACACTGGCCAAACCACTATCTCCCTTAACCTTGCTCTCTGATTCTCCATAATCCTTATTAACATTTGATACACTATGTTTACTTATATGTTTATTGTTTGCCCTACCCCATTTTAGAAGGTAAGTTCCAAGAGGACAGAAACTTTATTTTCTGTTCTCAGAACAGTTTTCAGCTTTTAGAACACTGCCTGGCACATAGGTGCTCAATGAATAGGGGCAGGTGACTAAAGAACAGAGCCTATTTGCTCAATGACTGAATGAACAGAAAGACAAAGTCTTTATGAGGATGGGAAAGCACTTTATAAACTAGAAAGTGGTATAGAAGTTGGTTTCTTCCAGTTGGTTCTTTGGTTTCTAAGCCTTAAGAACCACTTCTGAAAGCCTTAACTAAATTGAGTGGACCCAAATGATTGGTTTTTATAGTGCTGACTCTTGGTAGGCCACCAACTATATAACTGGAAACTCAGTCTTGTCCTCTTTGGCTTCTCAAAAAGCCAGCAAGGACCCCTTCTGTTTTCTGAGGCACCCTTGCATGCATTTAGTTTTTATTCTGGGCTAAGTGAGTGATGGTTGGTGCCCTATCTGTGGTTGGGATTCAATACAGGGAAAGTTATTCAATTAAATCAAGCAGTATTGCATTCTTAATTGACATAAATGAGACAGACAGACAGCTGGAGTAGTGGGGATGGGACAGGGAGCAGGTGCTCTGCATAATGGAGTAAGAAGAGGGCCAGATTGTAAATCCAAACTGGTGTTGGAGAAGCTCACTTGTGAGTCTAGATTTTGTACCACAAATAAGGTAATTTTTGCCACAGCTTACTTTACATACAGCAGAAAAGACCCAGTGGTGTCTTTGCCAAGGTTAAGACAACGGGCTCCAAATGCTTGTGCCATTTTGGCTGGCCTAACAGCCATGTTGGCTTCTTTTCAGGTACTGTCATTTCATAGAATCATTCTTAGTAAAGCTGTTTTGTTATTTCAAGATAACCTTGAGATAATGTTTAAATAAAAGAAATAACTTTTTAAATTCTATTTCTCAAAACAAAAAGGGGGTGGGGGGGAAGCTGGGATGGCTCAGCAGGTTAAGCACTTGCCCTGCAGTCCTGGAGCCCGAGGATTGAATCCTGGGCCCTGCCCATGTGGACCCATGTGCTGAACTGGGGTGTGCACCCAGCTGAGTTCTTGCCGGGGCTTATGCGGGAGGCTCCCGGCCCAGTTCCTGCCCTGCGCAGCCCAGCGTCCACCGCGTCACCTGTGGAGTGAAACTATATGGAAAACTAATGCTGTCAACTATGGAGACTGCTGGGCCCTCCCCCCTTCTCTCTGTCTCTCTCTGTCAGTTTCTCTCTCTCTCTCTCTGTCAAAAAAAAAAAAAAAAAAAGGGTGGGGTGGGGTGGGATTCTTTCATGAATTAGGAAGGTGAAAGAAAAGATATTTCCAGATCTTCAATTGCCAGATATAGGGGCATTCCTGCAGAAAAAAGTAGGTCCCTTGACGACTCTGGAATTTCCTCTGAGAATGTTGGGGGCATTTTTCCACTCAGCCCCCTCCTCTTGGTCAGAGCTTTGACTCCCCAGCTCAGACAATTCTTCTCTGTATCCATGGGAATTGCTTCCATAATTAGCAATGTCTCCTGCCTGGAACACACACAAATAAATGTTCAAACCTGGCAGCTGATCCTGGGAAGGAGAGCTGATTAAATCTATCCTGTTGAGAGGCACCTCTTTGATTTGAATGTGACACCTACATCCTCAACCTCAAGTTTGTCTGAGGGAAGCAGTTTCACCCATACCTTTATAACCAGAGATCCTAATATTGAAGACACATTTAATCTTAAAAGGATCCCACTGGTTTTCTAAGTCCAAAGACTTAGGAAAAAGCACAGATTCCTTTTCCTCTCTCTCCTGGCCCCTTCTCCACTAAACATCACCTTGTATTTGGTATGATGAAAGCTCCAGCTGCACAGGTATCATCAAAAGCCAGAAGACTTGAGAAGTAAAAGGAGTTCAGAGCACCACTCAGTACACATAAGTATTAACTACAAATGGAAATGTGAAAGAGCAGGCAAACTATTTCTTTAGAAGAGTTTAGTAAAATAGCCTGGACCCACCAAGCCCCAAAGCGCATACTCTTGGTGACATTCCCATCCAGGAAAGCTTTCTATGGGAGGAGGCATAGTCTTATCTGGATGTAGCTAGGATTATGTACTACCATTCAAACATGTTCAGGAGAGACAATATCTATTTTCTTCTGACATCAAGGCAGCCTTTTAAGTTTATCCAGATTTATTTTGGCTAGTGCAATGAAAAAGCCAGGCTGGAGAATTATGTCTAACAAAAATAAAGCCATTGTGTGCTTACAGCTTCCCACTAAAAGCCTGTTTTTAAAGCAGTTTGCTGCTCCACAGTTCCAGTCACCTTGCAATACTTGCATTCAGGCAGGTTGTCTGTGAACAAAACAAATTTGCCTCACATGCAACAACCCTAAACCTACACTCTCAGGACAAAAGTTTTCCTCAGCAATGTTTTCTACATGGATCTGGTTAAGGGCCATTCACTTACCTCCAACCTCTTTCTCCTGGGAGACAAAGGCACCTTTGGGCTGCAGTGACACAGGAGAGTTAGAATCAGATTTGTTATCGACATTGCAGCCTTCAATTTCAGTAAGAGGCTAAAATCTGTATTTCAGCGACAGGAAGGCAGTCTTTATAACCCCTGGAGCACTTGGCCAATTATGCACCTGCAAATATACCATACAGGACATTTCAGTTCCTAAGCACTTTGAAAACCGATACTTAAACAGTCTCAAGGGATCCTATCACCCACCTCGAATAATAGCTGCTTTGGATTCTGTTGTTGGTACCAGAAAAAGAAAGAGTCCTCTGAAGTCATTCTAAAGCCATTTTTTATTGTGCATTTGCAAATAAAGGGCCTCACCAAAAGAACTTCTGTTACAAAATCAGGGTAAAAAGTCAAACTCATCTCATCTAAGAGTCAATTACCCTGACAATTTTGTGAAGGGATGGGAAATGAGTTTTAGGGGAGAGGATTATGGGGAGGGGGTGGGATTGGCTTTTAAAATCCCCTGAGTGAGAAGGGTGTTCCCAATGACTCTAACAATTACAACTGAAGGGCCTCTGTGATTTTCTAGCTATAAACATTTTATTATTAGTAACTGGGGGAATCTAGACTATGTAGAATTTTAACAATCGGCTTTCAACTTTCATTTGCTTCTGAGAAATTTGTTTTTGCATAGAGTATAATAACCTAAAGCTCAGAGTTTATGTTGGGTACCTTGATATTCTTGTTGAAAAGCCACCTTCTTACATACCTTAATTCCAATAAAGAGGCAGATACCCTACATGCTGTTTATCTTAGGAAAGAAATAACGTGGGAAAAGAAGCAATATCTTCTCAGTGCAATTGAGTCATGACCACCTGTTGTGGGATTATCCTGCCATCTGATGTTCAAAAGAGAAACAACAGCAGAGAAACGGATGACGGAAGTAAAATACCCCTCAGTTGATGGTTTTGGTACAGTAAAAAAATCTTCCTTCTATTAAGGGTATAGCTCTCTATTTTTATTATTGTGAGATGGAGAAAACATAATTTTAATAGTAAGAGTGCTGATGGCGGGCCCAAGAAATGCTGGTACAATTTTTCTTGAGAACACTTGACCTAGTCATTCCACTCTGGAAACCTGTTCCAACAGAATCCAAAATTCAGAAAAGGCCATGTGTGTAAAGATATTCATCACAATGATCATTTTATATTGAAAAATTTTTTTAAAGAAGCAACTCAAGTTAACCAATTAGCAAATGGTTAAAACTATCCACTTGGTGAAATATTCTGAATCTATTAAAAATTATATTAAAAGTGTGTGACTGCATGATGAAGTGTTTATACTATAATGCAACATGAAAATAAAACAGATTAAAATAGATTAAAAACTAAGCTTTGAAAATAAATATTTTTTTGGGAAAAAGTCATACCAGTGTTCTTTGTAAGTCCACAAGGGACTAAACAGTTTCTCCTACTTTTTAGTCTTTTCTAAATTGTCTTTAATGAGCATATATTAATTTGTGTGATGGAAGAAAAACTTAATTCCCCTAAAAGATGACTGGTTTCTAATTCTGTATTTTACTAAAATACATGAAAGAAACAAATCTTGTATGACTATGGGCAACAAACTTCACCTCTCTGGGGCTCAAGCCTTTCATGTGTCAATTGCTTCCCTCCCTTCCCAGGGTTGTTTGAGCATCAACCCAATAAGGAATGTGAAAGTACTGTACTTTGAAGAGTTTTATATTCCATATGATTTATTATTATTTTCTCTAGAGGTTCTTTCCAATCTTAGCCACATCCCTGGTTTCTTCCTGGAATCAATAAGGAAAATATAAATATTTAATCCCCCTCACCCTTGGCAAAATAATGATCTATAATCTTGGTAAAAGGCACCATTCTCCACTGAGTAATCGAAGACCTGCCATTGCCTCCCCTGAGCTCTTGTATTTGGTCACTCGAATTGTCTCCTACCTGATCTCCCTGTCTAGTTTCTCTTCCTCCACAGCATTGCTTATACTATTGCCAGCTAGAGAGATCATTTTAAAATACAAGGTTGGTCAAGCCATTCCCCAGCTCAGAAACCTTCAATGAATGGCTCCCTCTGCCTTCTGGGGTTAAGTTCAAACTTCTAGTCCTGGCATCCAGGGCCTCTGTGTTGAAATTTCAAGTCTTCTGATATGTCAAGCTATTTCATACCTCTTTGATTTTACTTATGCTGTTTCCTCTGTCCAGAATGCCCTTCTGGCTGGCTGCCTAACAAATCCCTCCCCATCTTTTGGAACACAGTTTAGACACCCTGCCCTGTACCACTGACTCTGCTTCCCCACCATACGTTAATATAATAGTATCACTCATCACAGGTAATTTTCTATTTTCTTATCTGACTCCCTCACTAAATTAAAAGCTCCTTAAGAGTTTATGAATCTCGTAGTAAGACGTATTAATATGTCCCAGCATCTAATACTGTGCCTGGCTTATCGTAGAAGTTTGGCAAATGCTTACCGGTATTGAAAAAATTCATCTAACATCTCAACTTTAAGAAGGCTTTCACTACATTGTTCTATTTGTCTTGATAAGTGGCAAAGCAAGGACTTGAGCCCAGCTTTTCTAAAAGAAGGAAAAAAAATCCAAACCCCAGTTTGGTTCCTGCCCTGTGCGGCTCCACATCCACCTGTGTGGAATGAAACTATGTTGAAAACTAATGATATACAACTATGGAGACTGCTCTGGGCCCTCCCCCTTCTCTCTGTCTGTTTCTCTCCCTCTTAAACAATAAAAATAAATCTTAAAAAAAAAAAAGGAAGCATCCCATCAGAGTTAATACTTTATCATTTTGGGTCTTTTTCTATACATATAATATTTAAAAATAAATTGATCTTATACTGTACTTAAACTTGCTTTTTTGAAAACACTGTATCATAAATATTTTCCCATGTTCTTAATAATTTTCAAAAAAAGATTTTATTCATATTTATATAATATATCATCATATAGCTGTACATGCATTTGTTATTTCATTGGTGTATATTTAAATTTGACCAATTTACTACCAATAAGATAACATTGTGGGGTACACTTATATATAACTTTTGTATTCATTCCTAATTCTCTAACATATATTCAGTGATATGCTGTAGACTATTTGTGCTGGCTCATGAGAGCCAGTTGTGGGCATCTCTTCCCAACTACACATTCATGTTGGTAGCTTAAAATTGGCCATTGTGGAGTAATTATATCACAAAATCAGTAAGAGTTACGAATCACGGGCCCCTCTCCCTGCCCTACCAGTTGTAAAACATTCTCCAGCATACCACTATATAAGTTCCTCAAAGTAACATTTCAGAAGCATAGAGTATGTGCATGTTATACACATTTTAAATATTCTGTTATTGCCACATTGTGCTCCAGAAAGGTCAGGCATTTCTAGTAACTTATGAAAATGAGGCTTGGCAGTGTTGGTATTTTAGTCAGCTCCCAATGGAAGAGCCAAGATAAACCTTGCAGATTTTAAGAGCAGATGCCAATAAAATAGACAACATAAAAACAATACAAAAAGTGCTCAACTGCTGAGCTATCCCAGCGTCCCTGGACAAATTTCTTGAAAGACACAAACTACCAAAGTTCATTCAAGAAGAAATAGGGATGCTGGGATAGCTCAGTGGTTGAGTGCTTGCCTCGCAATTGCAAGGTCCGGGGTTCGATTCCTGGCCCCCATCTGTGCAACCCTGTATGCTGAACTGTGGAACAACTGGTAACAACTGGGATGGCTTGGCGAAGATGTTCACCTCCTATGCGGGAGGCCCCTGGTTCAGTTCCTGCCCCACAAAGCCCCACATCCACCTGTGTGGAATAAAACCATGTCACAACTATGATCTACAACTATGGAGACTGCTGTGGGCCCTTCCACCTTCTCTCTCTCTCTCACCTTCTCTCAAACAATAAAATAAATCATTAAAAAAAAAAGAAGGAGGGAAAGCCAGGATGGCTCAGCAGGTTAAGCGCGCTCGCTTTGAAGCCCTGAGGACCGAGGATCGAATCCCGACTCCGGCCCAGGC
>PVKE010015870.1:0-32799 GCA_004027555.1 Craseonycteris thonglongyai
AAAAAAAAAAAAAAAAAAAAAAAAAAAAAAAAAAAAATATCTTTCATTTTAAATCTTTTTAAAAAAATTTATTTTGTTTTTTGAGAGGTGAGAGAAACACAGAGAGACAAAGAGAAGGGGGAGGGCCCAGAGCAGTCTCCATAGTTGTACATCATTAGTTTTTGACATCCGTAGTTTCATTCCACACAGGTGGATGTGGGGCCACACGGGGCAGAACCAAACTGAGGGCCTCCCTCAAGGAAGGTGAGAACCTACGTCACCATCCTGGTGGTTACCAGTTGCTTGCCCCAATTCAGCATGTGGGTATGCACGAACTGGGGATGAAATTTGATTCCCGGGCCTCTCGGTTGCAAGGGAAGCACTTAACCTGTCGAGTTATCCTGGTATCCCTCAAATAACCCCTTATAATGAAAAATAACTATATTTTCCAAAATAAAAAAAAAATACTGTATTTTTCTGTGTATAAGATCCCCCCGTGTATAACATGACCCCTACTTTTCTAACCCAACATTAAGAAAGTAATACATGAGTTACTCCCATGTATAAGTTGACCCCCAATTTTGTTCTAATTTTAGACAAAAGTACTGTCTTACACATGGAAAAATATGGTAATAAGAAGAGTGACACTTTAACATTTTTGCAAATTCCTCTACTGTACTGCTAAATAGAACACAGCTGGATTCTCATATCTGTTTCTGTTTTCAACTAGTTGCAATATGTTATTCTGGTTGAAGTATATAAAGAAAAACTGCCCTCACACACATAGTTGAAAAGGGGATGACATTTTACTAGCCTTTTCAGATAACTGTGGGTTTTCTTCTTTGATACTCCATCAAATGTAGACAAATAGTTTTTAAAGATCAGCTATAATGTAAAATCTGAAACCAAATGAATGAACCTTTTGTACTGTTATACAAAAATTACTTAGTCTGTCTTTCACTATATATGGGTCTTTGCCCATGCACAATTTTGTAACATCATGCGCTGATCATCTGGAAAATGCTGGCTCAATTAACTGCAGATCTTCCAAATGTGGACACAGTTCAACACATCATATAGAAAAATCACAGCCTTAATATCATCACCAAATCTCACCAGAAAAGTCTTTAAATAGTGGAAGCTGTCAAGATCATGGAAGTGGACACAAGTTCCCCAAAATTCTAATTTTTATCTGAAAGCTTGAATGTTATCATTGGCAACAAACTCTACTAAGTCAGTTGTTTTCCTTGAAAAGATAGGCTCACTTTGCTGATGTTCAAGAAATGTCTGTCCAATACCCAAGTGTGAATAACTACAGCTAATCTGTCAGTCATACTTTCAAGTAAAAATAGTGTTTCATGAAAAACAAACAAACAAGAGAAAAACAGCTAGTTAAGCTCACAACCTGAATAATAAGTGCTTTTCCTTGAGACACTTCACCATGTATCAGAATACACCAGAAATGCATTAGGGGCACTTATTTATTCACACAGAATATTAAAAAGATGTGCATTCAAGGGTTGAGATGTAATTAAATAATTTTTACTGCTTCATCAAAGACATTCATAAGCAAAATCTTTTTTCTTTTCTGTAACTACAAGGGAAGACTCTAGTGACTGCTAGCACTGTTTGGTGCCACTGCCTTGCCTCATGCTAAAAGGCTCCAGCAACTGTACACCTTTGCTTGTGCACCATCAGTGCACGTCAATACGGTGAAAAAGACAATAACCCTTTATTATTATGAAAAGTTTTGACCTCCCCCACCTCCGAAAGGGTCCTCAGTTGTCCATGGAGACTACACTTGGAAAACTGCTGATTTAGAACAGTGTTTCTCAATTGGGCTGTTCCCCCCCTCCCAACCCCATGGCTCATTTGGCAATGTCTGAAGACATGTCTGGTTGTCACAACTGCAGGGGAGGGAGGGACATGGCTGAGCTCCTAGCAGAGGCCAGAGATGCTACTAAACATCCTATAATGCACAGGAGAGGACCCCACAACAAAGAACTATATGATCCCAAATGTCAGTAGTGTTGAGGATGAGAAACCATGTTTTAGAACAAACAAAAAATACATATATAAAAAGAAAGGGTTCCCAGTACTGAATATATAAAACTACTGCTAGCATTTTGGTATTTCTTTTCAGTGCTTTCTCAATAAGTTTGTTTGTTTGTTTGTTTTTTACATTTTACCATACATATTAAAATTCTTTAAATTTTCTAGGTGATATTCTATGGTATGCATTTCTCCAAGTTATTTTATATTATTTAAAGAATTTTAAAAGTAGCTGCAGGGAAAGCCAGGATGACTCAGTGGGTTAAGCACTTGCTTTGCAGCCCTGGGGACCGAGAATCGAATCCAGCCCCAGCCCATGCAGACCCATATGCTAAACTGGGGTGTGTTTCCCATGCGAGAGGCCCCCAGCCTGATTCCTGCCCACCTGTGTGAAATGAAACCATGTTGAAAACTGATGACATACAACTATGGAGACTGCTCTGGGTCCTCCCCCTTCTCTCTGTCTCTATCAAAAACAATAAAATAGGGGAAGCCGGGATGGCTCAGTGGGTTAAGCGCTCACTTTGCAGTGCTAGGGACCGAGGACAGAGTCCCAGCCCCAGCCCGTGCGGACCCATGTGCTGAACTGGGGAGTTCCCCCAGTTCAGTTCTCTCTCTGTCTCTGTATGTATCTCTCTCTCAAAGATAAATAAATAAATAAATAAATAAATAAATAAATAAATAAAATAAACTTAAAAACCATAAAATAAATCTTTTAAAAAAAAGTACCGTATTTTCTGGCGTATAAGACGACCAGGCATATAAGACGACCCCCTAATTTTACAGTTAAAACATAGGTTTAGGCCTATATTCGCTGTATAAGACTACCCCCCACTTCCGAGGCTGTAGTCTTATACAGCGAATATAGGCCTAAACCTATGTTTTAACTGTAAAATTAGGGGGTCGTCTTATACGCCTGGTCGTCTTACATGCCGGAAAATACGGTAGCTTGCATAAATTCTAAGTTGTTACCACAAAATTCACTTAGTCATTCTATTTTTCAATTTTTCATGTTGTTTCTAATTTTCTGCCAATATAAATATTATGAAGAACTTCTTTGTGCATAAGACTTTCTCTATAAATAGGGCTGTTTCCTTATCATTGAATCCTAAAGCAGACTAACTGGACCAAACTTTTCAGGCCTTATACATGTATTGTCAAATTATGCCCAAAGTGCTATACCAATTGATATTATTATCAGCAATGTGTAAGACTGCTGGTTTCACCCGTAAGTACAATTGTTTTTAAGAAGTCATTCTCATTTTCCCTTCTTACCATGAGTTACTTCATCCATGTCTGGACTAGTGACAGAATCTTTACCCCCAAAATCAGAGCTGCACTCAGATCTCAAGTCTTCTATCTTATTGGGAATATCCTCAGAGGTTGCACTTATACCTTAAAAAAAAAAAAAAAAAAAGCAAAAAATAAACAGCAAGAAGAACAAAATAACCACACAAAAAGTATATGAGGTTTGTGTCCCAGTTCTATACATGTGAGCTGTCTGATATTATATCCCTTACTGTACTATTGCTTAAATACATTTATCTTGATTTGTACAACATAATTAAGACTATGCTGTGATACCTAAATACAGTAGCAGAAGCTACCAAGAACAGATACAATTATAGAGGGAACACATACAGACTCTTTGCCAATTACTTAAACAGGTTCTACAAAAGCCACACATTAAATTCTCACAGATTTAAGATCCCACAGAAATAATTTTGTTTCCTGACAATTACTCAGCTCTTAAATAAAACATATCTCTTTGCTATCAACTTTATAGAGGAGGAGGTGGAAACACCTTGAAGTCCTTATTCCTTAAAACAAGACAGACATACCCGACACAACACTGAGGCCTGGTGTGCTGGGGCGGGAACTGACCTCCCTGACATCCGTATCATCAGACGTGCTGCCCAGTCCAGAACAACTCTCCAGTTCCTGCAGACGCTCCTCCTGCTTTAGATCTGGGGCCTCTAAGTAGAAGATGTGAGGTGTCAAATTAGTGATTCTGTCAGCAAACCAGTTTTAGCTTTTGTGACCCACGTGATCAAAGCCACCAGGGCATAAATGAAATAAGTGTAAATAGATTTCTAAGTCTAAGCCAGTTAGCAAAGTTGGTTAGATCATCAAGTGTTCAAGAAGTCAAGGTGGTGATTTTTTTATCCCAATATAGGCCAATTCATTGCGTCAAGATGAAAACTCTGCTTCCAGATCACTAACCTCATAGAATGTGCTGTTGGTTAACAATTAAACTGAATAAGAGAACACGAAATAACTTAGCATGAAATCAACCACTTTCTAAAAGATAACTCCTAGTGACGCTCAACAGATAGTGAGCTAATACTACTGTCTTCTTTTTTTTCTTTTTTTTTTTGACAGAGAGAGAGATCTGAACTGGGGGTACTCCCCAGTTCAGCACATGGGTCCGCAAGGGCCAGGGCCGGGATTCGATCCTCGGTCCCTGGTGCTGCAAAGTGAGCGCTTAACCCACTGAGCCATCCCAACTTCCCCTGTCTTCTTATGTAAAGGTTAGCATGTCTGAATGTGTTAAACATTATAAAACACCTATCAGGATTACTTAATTATTCTTGAGCCAAGTAAATCAGATAGAATGTAATTTTGACAGTTACTTATATTTGCATTCTGATTGTTGACATTTAGTTGAAGGCAAAGATTTATAATCAGAAAAAAAGCAGAAATGTAGTACATAAGAGAAAGTACTAAGCACTTTATATACATTTATAATAATCCTGCACAAAATAATTCTCAGGACTCCACAGTCTCAATTTTAGTGTATTTCAAAAATATATGAGAAAGCTTTTAAAGCAGGCACATCCAACCTGAGGTCCAATATGAATTCTTAAAACATTATGAGATTCTTTTGCAACTTTTTTTTAAAGCCCATCAGCTATTGTTAGTGTTAGTATATTTTACATGTGGCTCAAGGCAATTCTTACAATGTGGCCCAAGGAAGCCAAAAGGATGGATGCCACTGATTTAAAGGGTCAAGTTCTTCCCTGGGATAAATCTAAGCATGTTTACCAGGCATCCAACAACTTAGGATTCAAGTCATGTTGCTATTTCTATTTTGTGATGACTTAGTGGGAGATACTACACTCAAAGTCCCAGACAGAGTCCTGATGAGTTACTAATAGTTGCTTCCAAAATAACTGAACAGTCAGAAAGCACCTGTCATCTTAGCCTACTGCCATGCAACACTGCATTTTTTCTTGCCCCAAACTACTTTTCCATTTGAAATTCTTAGCACTGTAATTGCCTCACATTTGTCAAATGTATATTTGACAAAATGTCCATAACACAGAAATTAGGATACCTTACATTGAAAACTTCTGTGCAAATCAAAATGCAAATAATGACAGCATACTAACCTGAGTCACTTGGCAATACCTCTACACTCCAAGCTTCGCTTGTTGTCTCTGATATGGTAGAACCAGTGCAGGGGTCAAGAAGCACTGACCCTGAACCTGGCAGGCACAGTAAACTGCCTAACATGTTCTCTGCTGCTGCACCTGTATAACCAGTAGGGAGCAAAGAGTTAACAAAGATCCTGATGGTAAGAGCCATGATAATGGAGAAAGGCCAAACACTCAGCTAACAAAACCTCTCTACTCTACCCACAATAAAGAAGCCAAGGTAAGAGTAATTCCAATATAACACGACTAAAAACTCAAATTTCCCACTTTGGTCACAATGACACAAGCTCCTTTTCATATGCTGCCTCCTGTTCACCTTGGACTCTCCACAGGGAATAGGTCAAGTCGTTTCAACTAGCTTTCAGTTTGGTTTCTCAGCAAATTTTATGTGTGTACCTAATACCTTTCTAAAATTTACAGTCCAAAAGGGATTAAAAACATGCAGAGACACTTAGCCATAGAGTGTTATACTGGCCAAATGTGTTTTCTTCTGGCACATTAGCCACATATTCAGACCAATAAAATATATATGCAGAAAAATACACTTAACCTCCATAGTACTCATTCAACTGCAAATGCAGCTCTTTGCTCAAATAGAGCTTACTGCCAGAAAAAATACTACTTTAGCATCTGGCACAAAGTAATGCAAAACCAATTAAGAAATCTATTTACACTACTTAAAAATACAAATAGAAGGGATTAAACATTGTACACCTGTGTTAAAAATGCTGAAATTCAGAATGTTGCACTACTTCTAATGAAACCTAGTAAAAACCAATTCTACTCCAGTGCATGAAAAATCTTTTGGAAAATGGTTACTGGTAAAAGTTACCTTTAAAGTGTGTCATAAAATTATTACAAATAAAATAATGTCTGGAACTTGCCTAAACATAATGGGGAGAGGGGATAAAAGTACCAAGAGTGGGTGGAAAAGAGATGAAACAAGCTAGCCATGTGTGTAAGTATACTTGTTGAAGCTGAGGGATAGGTACACAGAGTTCATTAAATACTCTCTTCTATTTGTTTGAAATGTCCCATGATTTAGAAAGAAAATGAAGATGGTGGTTACAAGACCACATGAATCTTTTAGAACTCATAGGACAATATCTAAGAAGGGTGAATTTTAATGTATGTAAATTGTACAATAAACTTGATATAAAAAAAGAAAAAACTGGTTACTTTTTAGAACTGAATTAATCTTTCCAGAAGTAAATTCAATTTTTAGAGAATCTCAATATGGTATTATTCTGAAGCTTTTATGGCTATAATCTATAAGAATTATCATCTTAAGATAAATGTGTTTAGTCTCAAAAGAAGATACTAATCACAGGCTAAGAACATATACCGGTACTATGTTCTTAGTATATGTTCTGCAAACAAGACTTGATAAGAAGCTAATTCAGAAAATTGGTTTTTCTTTTTATGGGGTGGGAGTTAAATGCAGACAGGGAAAACATACCTATATTTAAGTAAAGAAAAAAAAACACACAAATGCCTTGTTACATAGTTATCTAAGTTTCCCTGTTAGTGCTAGCATACCACATGCTGTGTATATCAGAGTACTGAAGTTCCTCTTATGAAGAGTGAGCAGATATGAATAATTAAACAGCAATCTTCCAGAGACGTTAAAGAGCAGTTACCTGCAATTTCTTGTAAGCGATCTTCATCAATGTTAGGGTCAAAATCACTTCCCAAGACATCTGTACTCCAGGTCTCGCTCACTGTTTCTGATATATCCCTGTCATCTGTCAGTCCCATCATGTCACGAATTTCAAACTTCCTCAGCTTATCATCAAGATTATCTTGCGTTGTAGCTATTAAAAACAAAATTAAGTACTTAAAAAATTGTAGCACAGTTATGATTTCTTAATCAACTTAAAAGAACTTTAAGTCTTTGAACTTCATGTTACGTATTTCATAATTAACACTGAGCGCACAGTACCAAAACCAAGAATTATTCCCTCATGGATATAGTCTTTCCCTCTCTGAACTGAGATCAGCATATGTACTCCCCTGGCAGATTAACTGTGGTCACAGATATGATTGATTGTCTCTCTGTACCCACAACCTCTGCAGTGATTTTGATCAAGAACCAGGACACATTCGTCTCTTTGAATTTGCACAGGTTATATTACTTATGAAGGCTAAGAGTAAGGAGGCAGTTGCCAACTATGAGACGAGGTCTCCAGAAACGTTAGAAATTACTGCTCTCTCTCTTACCTTTGCTTCTCCCATGAAAACAAGCCTATTGGAAGATAAGGGACCACATAGTCATAGAACAAAGAGAAAGGTCATTCTAGGCCAGTCAGCACTCCAATGATTAACTGGCCCCCAGCTAAAATGGGCAGAGCTCCCTACTTGACCAGTGGTGACTGTAGATGCATGAGAGAAGCCCAGTTCACATCAGAAAAGCCATGCAGCTGACTCACAGACTTAAGAGCAAAAAAAAATGTTTATTGTTTTAAGTCACTAAATTCTGAGGTTTGTTAAGTACCACCGTGGCAACAATTAACCAATAAATCCATATTAAAAAGAAATAATTATTTTCATTTGACTTGGACACACCCACCAATTCTACAGTTTACTCTCTTCCCTTGACTAGTGAGAAGCAGTCTGTAATTTGCCTCAACTCACTTCTTAGCCTAGTGTTCACAAAGTGCAGACTGCCAACATCTACATCAAAATGACCTAGAGGGCTTGTTAAGGAAGTGAGTCTTTCAACTTCTGTCTTAAGCTAATATTATTTTAATCATTATCTTAGAAAATTTAATCCTAATTGATATAATGACAAAATAATTCAGTAAAATACAGAATTACTTTTATTTAAGCCACACAGACCCCAACTAGAAATGCTCTTTTCCTATTTAATATAGACTGAACCAGGATTTCTAGAAATAAGACCTGAGAAATGGCATTTTTTTTTAACTCACCAGATAATTATTATTCACACTAAAGTCTAAGAATCAATGCCTCAAACCCAGTTGAGGGCATCTGCCCTTGAAGGCCTCCAGTGATCTTTAAATAAACAAATCCAAACACCTTTTTCAAATTAACCTTCCTAAAGTGGAATAAGGACCATCTATTTTTCAATCCTTACCTCAAGCTATTCCCCTACTGGGTAGTTCCTGAATAAGTACTATAATTTCCCTTCTCTAACTTGCTTATACTATTCCTTCACCTACAGTGCCCTATCTCCATTTCTACGAATGCAATGCCAGCCAGGCCTTAAGGCTAGTATTTTCTCCCCATAAGCTATGCTCTATACTTTCAACCAGTCAGAACTGCCAAAGCACTCTTATGATATTTTTAATTATTTGTGTACCATTCTCTCCCTATTCTAAGTTCTTTGAGCCATGTGGGTTTATCTTTGTTTCCCTTAAAATTTTAATATTACAGTATTGAAATACCAAATAATATGGAGATGCCAGAATAGCTCAACAGGTTGAGTGCTTGCCTTGCAACCACACAGGTCTGGGGATCAAATCTCAGCCCCAGCCTTTGCAAACCCACATGCTGAACTGCAGCATGCCACTGGTAACCACCAGGATGGCCACGAAGGTTCTTACCTCCCATGAGGGAGGCTCCCAGTTTGATTCCACTCCATGAGACCCCACATCCACCTTTGTGGAATGAAACTGTGTCAAAAAGCTAATGATGTACAACTATGGAAATTGCTCTGGGCCCTCCCTTCTCTGTCTCTCTCATCTTCTCTCAAACAATAAAATAAATCTTAAAAAAATATTACAGAATTCAAACAATTCAATTATTCTATGCAATTTAAGTCTAAGCAATTCATTTACCAACTAAACACATATTTAAGAAGTGAAGAGGGGAAGCCGGGATGGCTCAGTGGGTTAAGCGCTCACTTTGCAGCGCCGGGGACTGAGGATCGAATCCCGGCCCCGGCCCGTGCAGAACCATATGCTGAACTGGGAGCTCTCCCAGTCCAGTTCTCTCTCTCTCTGTGTCTCTGTATCTCTCTCTGTCAAAAATAAATAAATAAATAAATAAAATATTAAAAAAAAAAAAAAGAAGTGAAGAACTATGAGTAAATGCAAGTTTAATGGTCATTATATAATCAACTTAAAGTTATTCTCTTACTGAACACAGTCAACTTACATGGAAACATATTGTTTATCTTGCAACCAGGTAAATTCTTTGCTACTTGAGCAGCTATGTTCAACTTCACTTTACCTTGTTCATGCTCTAAGAGCTGTAGAGCTTCAACTCCATTACTCCCAGAAGGCCCTGCTCCAAGCTCTGATACAGACTCTCCTTCCAGGTCTAGAGAGGATACCGAATTGGAGCGATTTGAAGGACCTAGAGAAATGTTTCTACTGAGTGAGCTTTTTAAAACAGTCATGAGCCATCATGCACATTTTCATGCCTTGATAAGAAACTAAAGATTAATTAAAGTGCTTTTAATATTGCATTTAAACCTTAAAAATATACATGCACTTTAAGCCAGCAATTCTGCTTCTAGGAAATTATCCTAAGGAACAATTCAAAAATTCATCTAATTTTGCTCAGTTCAGGGCTTCTTATAATGTCTGAGAAGCAGAAGCAATATATATGTTTAATCATAGAACAATGTTTAAATAAATTGATATGCCCATTTAAAATGAAAAAGAGAACAGCCTTATTAAAAGCCATGTTATTTAAGAATGTTAAATTATAAAAGAAAATGTTACTGTTATATTGTTAAACAAAAAAAGGTTACAAAACGGCATAAACCTAATCTTACTATAAACCAAAATGTCAATTGGTGTTAATAGAATGGTAAGATTATAAATCATTCAAATTCTTTTCAACATTTTCTAGAATGAATGTACATTACTGATGTTTTGAAGTTAGAAGAAAAGTTATTACATTTTATGTGTATGTTAAAATGTTAGTAAATTTTAACTTTTTTCATTAAAATAGTTTGTCATAGAACACGGGATAGTATATTCTCATTTCACAATCTTAAGCTTTTCTTTTTTTATTCCTATTTCAACTGTATCTTTCTGATTCATAAAGATGTCTGATTATGTGAATAAAGAAATACAGAACATTAACAGTATAACCAACACCTGGAAATCCTAGTCGTCCAGTTTTCTTTTCCATTTAGACATGCACTATATCCCTCTAAAGGAGCTCTATAAGCTGTGGTATATAACCACACTAAAGAAACAAAACTTGGTGTTATTCAAGTATCAGTGAAGACTTGTATCTTTTCCATTTTATACAGCCAAAAGTCTCTTCAAATTTTTCTTTTTAAATTTTATTCAAGAAACAATCTTTACAGCCAACTGTTCAAGGTCATTAGAGAAAAACTTCATTACTCTCCTCAGTGAGGGGCACAGATGGTATAATTATAATTTATAAGGCTCCTTTAAAGAACACAAAACAAAATATTACTTGAATCACACAACTCCTTGAATGAAGTAACCCTTCACCTTCAGATATTCCTTCCAGATTATCACTGCAGAGGGAAAAGCGCAAGGTTTTATCAGGTTTACCGTGGAGTTTGTTTTCATCAACAGGGACATCTCCTTGCCCTCCATCCGAAAGTTGCATGTTTAGGACCTAAAACATAAAATGTCATTGGTTTATCACAACTGAAAGATTATAAGAAAAAAAACACAGCAAATGCATATTTAAGTGGTTTTTTTCCTCTTAAATTATCCTTTTTAACTAAAAATTCATTTCTCTGTTATTCTGATCAAGCTGTACCTCTTGGAGAAAACTGTAAGGATCAGAAGAACTGAACCTATGCCCTTCCATCACACTACTGGTGTCAGAGACTGAATAGGCATTCAGACATCAAATGAGCAGAGCTTAGGATTATAAGACTCAGAAGACTTGGAGTCAGCAGGCCAGTCCTTCTGGTTCTGCCATGTGCTAACTATGTAATCTTAGATAAGTTATTTAAACTCCCTAACCCTCAGTTTCTTCATCTATAAGACCGTGATAACAGTATGTATGCCATGGAGTTGTTGAGGATTAAATTAAAGGATGCACATAAATCATTTGGCATAATAAAATGACATATTAAATCTGCAGTACATATTTTTAAAAGTTAATAAACCAAGTCAATAGGAAGAAAATATGTAAACAAATTATCTTGTAGGCATCAGAATTTAATCAGTCTAGTCTGAATCTTCATTCAATCACCAGACACATGGCCCCAAAAGTCCACACCAGACGCTGAAGTGTGACTTCACAGCCATGTCTAGCTTAGAGATGAGACAGCTTTTTTGTTTACAATTTGTTAGCTGATTTTCAAATAACATAATTACTTCTAACTCCACATAAGCCTCAAAACTCAGCTTTGTATGTGTATCTCCAACTTAATGAAAAATTGAGTGTTTTGTTGGAAGTCACACAGCATGTTTAAGCACACCTGGACCTTGATTTCTCAACCACTGGGTTCCAAGCTATTGCTGCATGAAGTAAGAATAGTTCCCTTACTTAAAAAAAGAAAAACAAACAAACATAAAACCTCTAAGTACTGTTTCAGCCCTGCACTTTAATGTGTAAATTAAAGAATTTGTAATGGTTTTATATATTTACTCACATGATGCTATTAAAATGTTATTTAAAAATAGAATTTTCCCCCTATTTGCCTAAAATTAAATGCAAACATAAAAATTTTACATTTTGTATTAAGATAACTTGGAAGTTTAAACTCATAGTAAGCAAGAGGCAATGAATCTTCAGGCAAAAATCCATCTAAAAGGCCCAGAGAGTGATATGAATGAACAGAAAACAAAAGGAGCATACCACAGTGAAGACATTTCCCTGCACAGGAATGCAGACTACTGTCTTCAAGGCTGCCACTGAGAAAGTGACAGGGTAAGGTGAATGCCACAGAGCTCTGACATTTCTGCAGTTTGTTTCCTCATGAAGCATTCCCTTGATTGTTTTTTATTACATTCCCAAGGTCCTAAAAAGCTAATTCTGAAGTTTTTGCCAGCTTATTAATTTTTGTATGTTTGTGGAATGACAGAGCGTGGGAGTTTGACAGTTTCTTTCCTACAGGTGATGCCACAGTTCCAAACACAGCCAAGTACCATCACAACTTTGTCAACCACTGTAACTGGTCCCTTCTTCCCAGACCAGGACCAGGTTTTCTTGAATAATAAATAGCCACTGTTAAATATAAGATGCCACTTCTTTTTCAGGATGTCACAATCTATAAGAGGCTCCTTCTACCTTTAGAGAGTCAAGATTTCTCCTTTCCTTTTGTCCCAAGCTATTCTGTTTACAAATACCCCCAATCCCACTTCTTTAAAATATTTCATTATCTTAGTTTTCTTTTCAGTTATCTCTTCCATTTCCTCCTAACTGGGCCAAAGAAAAGTATTTCTAAAGAATGCTTGGCTCTTTAAAAGAAGAATGCCACTAGTACATCATTAAAAAGAAAAGAAACATAAAATACTTCCTATAGGTCACTGGAAAAGTCTCTTAATTTCCGTACCACAATTTCCTGGTTTCCTGTCGGTTTTACTATTAGGAAAATTCCTTTTGGTATGGTCACCAACTATAGTGCCATAGACGTAGCAATGTGAAGGGCCATCATCAAAACTATTCATAGGAAGTTTAGCATTTGATGGTGTGTCATGATAGGCCCACTAAAGACAGTGAAAAATATTCATTAAATGCACACTGACTTAGAGAAGCAAGTGATCATTAATTAGAATAACAATCTAAATTTCTTAATATTAATGACTCTAAGTTAAATGTAACAATACAGTCCTACCTCATTTTCTGACATCATCCCTGGAGTAAGCTGGGGACCTGTCCCTAAGGAAATGACCAACACTTCTTCTGGCTGTACCTCCTGGATGGTTTCTTGAGATGATCCTTCATGGTCCGTATGTAAATCCATTAGCACATTGGTGCGGCTTCTGCTCCGAGTTGCTAATAAAAAAATTTCAAATAAGACAATTTAGAGAAAAGGATAAAATGAAAAATATGGGACACTAAATATAAATATGTATTTCCTATTAATGTAGAACATTTGCACATGCACAAAAAAAGTGGTGAGAATATGAATAAGAAAAAAAACCCTGTATCTTCCCAGTTACTCGACTGATGACTAATATAGATTCTCCTTCAAAATTGATAACTGAAATGAAAGAGATAACTGAAATGATCCATGGTCACCTGACAGGGAGTGACACACAGATGATCACACCTGCAGAGTAGCATACATGCCCCAATCAATTTAAGACTTGGGATGACAGAAAAAGCATTACCTTATTTCTTATCTTTTCAAGATACCTTCAACTATTTCTCCTATAAAATGCTTTAACTGTCACAGTTCTCCCATACTAATAACTGAACTTGTAAGAATTAGAAAATTTCACACAGAAATCTGAAAGCCATATAAAGTAATATACATTAATTAGGGAACTGCTGACAAAACCAGACTCAGTTTTTGAAAAGACATTTTTTTTCCTGAAATGTATTAACCTCTTTCCAAAGATGGAGGAGAGATTTCCCTATGTCTTCAATACAAGTTTCCTTTCTGCTTACTGGAAACATTCTGGACTAATACAGGATCTAATTATTTTGGGGTGTTTTCTCTCTACCTAATACTCTTTTCTAAAACAATCCATCTTATGAGAATTTCTAAAATATTTAAAGTCAGTGATAATTTTCTTCTAAGGTTTTGTTTTCTATGATAAATTTCAGTTTTCTTTCAGAGATCAATAAAATTCAATGTAACCAGAAGACAACTAGAAATTCCACTTCAGTGCAAAATAACAAAAAGTATAGACATAAAGCAAAACCACTCTATAGTAGCAAGTCTTTTAACTTCACTTGGAATAAAAGCTGACCTACTTAAAGACAGAAATATAAAGAATCATCTTCTCTCCACAATGCTATAGATCCATTCATTAATCTTTCCTACTTTTCAAAATTCTCTCAACTTCCAAAGGTCAGGTGCACTCCTTTATTTGCTGATGTTCACTATATTCTACTGAACGGTGAATTTAAATTCAACTTCATGAACTAACTCCAGGAGTCTTAAGTAACAAACTTTATAATTTATAAAAGTGCAAGTCATCAAAATTCATGTAGCAATTTACACAAAGCAAAAGCAACATGCACATGGAGCACACGTTTATAAACTATTTCTTAAATAAAACTTATATAAAAAGAGTAAGAACAGCCTATTACCCACCAAATGGGGTTACTAGAGTAATGTGAGCAGTGAGATTGGTAGCTGAGGAATCCCAGGCAGTGATGGCTGCTAACTGTTGTCCTGGGTTGGGAAAGCATTAAACAGAAAGAAAATCAACCCTCTGAATAATGGAAACATTTTTTAAAATATGAAATAAATTCAATGATCAGGTCACATGACTATATAAAACCATGCTGGGCAAACATTTGAAATTTACTTTCCATTATCCCCATATTTAATGATACCTTCTGGATGACAAAAATATAAAAATATATTGGAGTAAATAATGAAGAAAAAAATTCTCTAATTCATCAAGTCATTTATTTCTTTATGTTAAAAAAAAGTGCAAATAGCCTATAATATTAAAAATCATTAAGTGTTAAACTCCATTTTTTTCCTAATTCTGAAAATTGACATTTTGTAATGAAAGCCAAAAATCTGAAGAATATACCACATTACCACATTCCTGTTATTATTTTGTATTACATTAAATGTAAGGTAAATTATAAGAAACTGATAGTTCTTAATAAATTAGCTCATGGAAGTTTAAGAATGAAATCCTATTCTTCAAAATGTATAAAATATAACTATTCATTTTTACCAGTTATTGTTGAGGTCCTCATTGTCTTTAAAAAATTGGCGCTAACCTATTCTACTCCTTGGCCTAAACACTCCTTTCCTATCTTGTGTACTTTGTGTAATTCCCATTCATCCTTCAAGAGAAAGTACAGGTTTCCCCTGCTCCAGGACCATCTTCTGATGCCATCACCACCCAGCTAAGTTAGGTGTGCTGGTTACCCTCTGTGATTATCCCCATCACACATAGTACACTTAAGAGTACTGATCTCTTCTTGTTCTTCCCATTCAAACTATCAGCAACTAACTTAAGAGTAATGACATGTTCTAATCTAAGGTCTCTGTACCCTCAGTGTCTAACATAGTGCCCCACCTGCAGGATAGTGATTATAATACCTACTAGTTGTGTGTAGATTTTTTACATAGATTAAAATGAAACCTTTAGAAAGTGATTACCCAGTGTCTGATACACAGTATGTGCTCCATTAATTTTTTGGTGTATATCTATACATTATAGATATTTACTAAGTGAATAAAACTTAATTAAGCCTAATTATTAAATAAATGAATAAACAACACAATAAAATGGAAGTTTTGCTTTATTTTATAAAATAAAAGGTTATCTTAGGGCAGGGGTGGTGAACCTTTTGGCAATTAAGTGCCAAAGTTTATGAAATAAGAGTATACTCGCTCGACTCGAGTGCCAACCCATCGAGTTAGATAGAGGTATTGATTATTTTTATGTCTATAGGAGGCATAGGATGTTTTTATAACAAAAAACAATAATTCCGCATGCCGAAACAATTGCTCCGCGTGCCACTTTGGGCATGTGTGCCATAGGTTCGCCACCCCCGTCTTAGGGGAAGCCAGGATAGTTCAGTGGGTTGAGCACTTGTCTTGCAGCCCTGGGGTCCGAGGATTGAATCCTGGCCTGGCCTGTGCAGACCCATATGCTGAACTGGGGTGTGCCACCAGTTTGGTTCTCACCAGGGTGAGTTGCCCTATACAGAAGGCCCCCCGCCTGGTTTCTGCTCTGTGCAGCCCACCTGTGGAATGAAACTATGTAGAAACCTGATGAGGTGCAACTATGGAGACTGCTCTGGGCCCTACCCCTCTCTCTCTCTGTCTCTCCATCAAAAACAATAAAAATGGGAAAGCTGGGATGGCTCAGTGGGTAAAGCGCTTGCTTTGAAGCCCTGAGGACCAAGGATCGAATCCCGACCCGGCCCACGCAGACCCACATGCTGAACTGGGTTGTGCCCCCACTTCAGTTCTTGCCGGGACCTATGTGGGAGGCTCTCAGCCCAGTTCCTGCCCTGCGCAGCCCTGTGCCAGCCTGTAGAGTAAAATTATATGGAAAATTAATATCAACTATCAAGACTGCTCTGGACCCTCCCGCTTCTCTCTGTCTCTCTTTGTCTCTGTTTCTCTCTGTCAAAAATCAATAAAATAGGGGAAGCCGGGATGGCTCAGTGGGTTAAGTGCCCACTTTGCAGTGCCAGGGACCAAGGATCGAATCCCGGCCCTGGCCTGTGCAGAACCATGTGCTGAACTGGGAGCTCCCCCAATTCAGTTCTCTCTCTGTCTCTGTATCGCTCTTTCTTTCTCTCTCTCTCTCTGTCAAAAAACAATTAAAAATAAATAAATAAATAAATATATTTTTTAATCAATAAAATAAATCTTTAAAAACAAAAACAAAACAATAAAAATAAATATTAAAAAAAAATACCTTAGCTCGCTGATAAAGACTGATTATTAATAATAATGGGAAAATAGTAACTGCGTTTTCAACTTCACTAATAGAAACTTCAAAATTATTATTGTATTATATGATTTAGACCTTTGTAGAAAGGACAGGGCTATACAATTCAAATAATGATTACTTATAACAAATGACACTTTCAAAATTTTCCAAGAAAAGACACTAAAATATAAACAAAGTGTACTTACTGTAGGTGGCATGATTTCAATTAATTGTGAAAATTATGTTTAGATAAAGCTAAAGCCTACTGCTAACCTTAACTAATCTGGTGCAACTATAAAAAATTGAATTACTATCAGTAAACATGAAAAGAAAGACATTTCCAAATATTTAAAAATATATTAAAAAACACTGGGTAATAACTAAGGCTAATAAAGAAATATGAAATTTCAGGGAAAGCCTCTACATAAAGAAATCTCTTTACCTATAGGCAATCGATTCTTTTTATTTGCTGGAGTGGCTGCTGGAGACAGCTGAGGAGTGTTATAGGGAGTCATCTCCAAGCTGCTGCTTTTTCCTGACTTTGCCTGGGGTAGGTTTGCCAATAAATTGTCAAGAGCCATTCTGTCTTCTCGCAGTTGATCTCCAGACATCACACTCTTCATAAAATTCACCTGGCAAAAGTAAAAGGATGTTAGCTAGTGAAATCAATTTTTCAAACACAATATATATTTCTTACACAATGTACTCATCGATGACTCTGCCCATGCTTAAAGATAAATGACTTCTGAGAAAATCCTATTAAAGAATAAAGCCATTACCAGAGTTATAAGCTGACTGTAGGTTATATAAACCACAGTTCTGCTCAATCCTTCCAGAAGATTAACAGAGGACATTGGAGGGGTTTCCACTGCTTGGCCCCCAATCACAACATCAAGGAAAGCAGCAACACAGCTCTGTTAAAATAGGAAAAGATCAGTGAAATACTTCCTTTAAAAAAGGGAACAAAATTTCAGATTAAGTTGGACAAGCATTAAGGTAGACATGCAAAAAGATATTCTTCTTGAAAATCTCATTAAACCCAACATTTAAAAAAATTATACTCTTCATGAATTGATATAGAATAATCTCCAAGATATTCTGTATGTGAAACAAACTTGAGGCAGAGCAGTGCAGTCTACCCAACCATTTGAAAAGGAAGGGACAGGGTGATCGGGAAAATATATGTAAGAATTTGCTTGTATACACAGACCGATTAAAAGTATATACAAAAGACTGATCACATCAGGAACCTTTTGGGGAGGAAATAAAGGCTAGAGATCAGAGATGGAAGGAAAATTTCACTATATAAGCCTTTGAATTTTACACTAGGTTGAATGCAGTCTACTCAAATATGATTAAAATTTTACTTTAATTAAACAATGTCATAAATATTAAGTTATGAAATACACTCAAGATTATATAGTGATTTGATTTAGTGACAGTTTTTTAAAAAACTAAAAAATAATCTTAACAGCTCTTTGGTCCTCATAACAATGGCATGTTCTCAACATTTCTATGGGTGAGAATTAGTCAACTTTAGTAACATTGTCCTTTCAATGCTACTGATCCAATGTTGTACACTCTATTGCTATACCAAGGGTAACTGCAAAGAATATCTAATTTATACATCACCTAAGGACAAGATTTATAGACAGAATAGTTAGGTTCACTAGGACTTCGGCAGAATTTTCTGTAAGTAGTATTTCACATGACACAATATTCATCCTTACTTTGTCAAATTTTCCAAGGCTGTTCTTTGTCCGGGGGTCTCCCTCTTCCGAGCCAGTCATTGCTAATTGCTGCAGAAGGCGGCCAACCTGCAACCCAAAGCAGTGGCAGGGACTCACAGGCTGCACACTTACAAAGTCCTCCCTATGAACCCAAGTCCATTGTATTCTAAAACTGTTTCGTAATAACATTATGCCACCTGACCAAACATACAGGGTTCCAAATGTGTACCTGGTCATCATCAGATTTTACTATATTTAGAGTTATAGAGAAAAGGTAGAAAAGTTTGCTTTAATTTCTCTTTAACATATTATATCAACATTAAAAAATAAAAATGTAACACTTGTTTCTGATACTGTACTTTTCATGTGCTTAAAATTTTTTTAATTAATTTGTAAAAGCTCACAAACTATTTCAAGTTAATGTTAAGTACCTTTTCCCCATATAATTCACAAAGTACTCAAGGTAGGCTTTCCACTCCTAGATTTAAAAGCAAACAATTCCTACAAAACACATGCTGATTAGAAAATAAATGTTAATTCACAAAGTTCCTTACTGACAAAAGTGAACCATTAGTCCACTCTCTTTAAAGATACTTTGTTGAAAGTTAACATCATCATCATCTTAATGTCTGGGACAATCTCCCTTTTTATTCATTTTGGAAATATGTTGATTCAGGGACACTGGGATAGCTCAGCAGTTGAAAGCTTGCCTCACAATTGCGAGGTCCAGGGTTTGATTCCCAGCCCCGGCCCATGCAACCCCACATACTGAACTGCAGCGCAACTGGTAACTACCAGGATGGCTCAGTGGTGAAGGTGCTTGCCTCCTATGTAGGAGGTCCCCAGTTTGTTTCCCATCCTGTGCAGCCCCACATCCACCTGTGTGGAATGAAACCATGTCACAACTAATGATGTACTACTATGAAGACTGCTCTGGGCCCTCCCCCTTTCTGTCTCACCTTCTCTCAAACAATAAATCTTTTTTAAAAAAGAAAATATGTGATTCAATCTGTTAGAATGACAAAAATAAAAATTACAACTACATTATCATAGAATAAACTTAGTATTTCACAGATGATAAAAAATTTTAAATTTTATTTCAGGGATTTCTTTGTAGTTAATTGCTTAGCATCCCAATATGATAGAACTAATCATAAAAATATACTTACCATTTTTTTTTAAATCATCTAAAGTGTCCAGGTCCCTGCCCCGACCCATGCAGACCTATATGCTGAACTGTGGTGACCTCAGTTTGGTTCTCACCAGGGCAAGTTTCCCATGTGGGAGACTCCTGGCCCAGTTCCTGCCCTGCGAAGCCCTGAGCCCACCTGTGGAGTGAAACTATGTCCAAAGCTGATGATGTACCACTATGGAGACTGCTCTGGACCCTCCCCCCTCTCTGTCTCTGTCAAAAAAAATCTTAAAAAAAAGCAAATGTTTAGGACAGTCTAAGGAAAAGGAACAATAAGAATTTATAAATACGGTTATATTTTCTATTCCTACCCCCACTGTCTAATCAAAACTGATTTTTGACTGAATGCCACATTAATAATAGCAAAAGCATACCTGCATCAGGTTGAATCTTGCCACCTCATTAATAGGAGCATCAGAAATTATTCCATACTGTTCTGGATTGACAACTGCAGGGCAAATGAAGTAGGCCAACAGGAGATCAGTACACATTGCCCTGACCTCCCCAATTTCCAATCTATCTACACAGGAAAGGGTTTTGTACATCTGTGACACAATCCACCTCAAACTATGTGGAAAGCAATATGTGTTCTGTTTGAGATAACCAATAAATTTGTTCACCAAAGCCACTAGTTTGGCCTCATTGGAATCTACCATCTCCTGAACCTTTTGCCTGAATCTATCTGAGCCTTTCTCTCCAAAGAGTTTTTCCTGTTGAGATGGGGAGAATCTCTCAATTAGCTTATTTGGATCTGTTTCCAGATGGTCTTCATCTTCCACGAGCAGTTGCATGATTGGCTCATGTAAAGTAGCAGTGAGAAAAAGTTTGGCAGAAAACAGTCCTTCAGAAAAAAGTTTAAATAAAATGCTGAAGGCACAGGTTCCTCTCCTCAAAAGTCGCCTGGGGTTGTCACTTTCTTTAAGTTCAAATTCAATCAAGTATCTCAAAACCTGAAGGAGGTAGCTTTCATCTTCTTGCATAATGCAATTACCATAGAGGGAGGTAAAAACTGTGTAAATAACACTTTGTGTGTTCTCCTGATTAAGTTTCTCTCCAGCAACCAGAGAGGAGGCAATAAGACGAGGATTTTCCCTTAATCGACTCAAAAATTCTCCATAAGCAGTCTCCTGAAATCCCAATTGTTTATATCCATCAACAAACTGTGTATCTTCCAAAATCTTGGCATGTTGGCAACATTCAGCAGGGGAAGCTTCAGCACTAAAAAATGAACAAACAAGCAAAATAATAAAATTAACAACAATAATAATATGACACATATACTACACTGTAACATGGAATGTGAGCTGATTATAGTCCCTGCAATGAGATCACTCTGATTTGCTAAAACTTTTAGACCAGCAGCATCTGCACATGTAAAAAAAGAAAAAGCCAAAAAGTACAAACAAGGACAAATTCCTCATATTAAATCAGATTCAATGAAAAGTACCAAGAAGTAAGCATTATTGTAATTTTTATCACCAAAAATTAGTCCTGCCTCTTTCTGAGCATCATGTAAATGGAATCATACAGTATGTACTCTTTTTTTGTGTCTGGCTCCTTTTTTCAACATTATACCTGAGCATGATACCTACTACTACTCTTAGAAACTGCTTCTTGGGACAACAGAACAATGACATATTAACACAATGAAACATAAGGTTCCTAAAACTGAAAGTAGATATACAACAGCAAAACATGGTAATGTATATATTAAATTATATTAGGAGAAAAGTAGGGGAAGCCGGGATGGCTCAGTGGGTTAAGCGCTCACTTTGCAGCGCCGGGGACCGAGGATCGAATACCAGCCCCGGCCCGTACGGAACCATATGCTGAGCTGGTAGCTCCCCAGTTCAGTTCTCTCTGTCTCTGTATCTCTGTCTCTCTCTCTCTCTCTCTCTTTGTCAAAAATAAATAAATAAATAAAAATATATTAAAAAAAAGAAAAGTAGAATACAAGATAATTTACTCCCTACAACAATATTATATGTGTACAAAGACAGAAAATTAATTGGTGCAGTATAAAATATTAATGTCTAAGTTATAATTCTCTATAATAGTGCTTAGCTAATTTAATAAACAAAATAAGACCTTAATGTTGACTTAAACTATCTTAAATGAGGCACTTTGTTGGAAATAGATTCAATTATTTCCAGTTAGTAGTTTGCACAGAACCACAGGGGTTTATAAAATTTAAGACCTCAAAAGCTTTTCTTTACCTGGTTATGATAAGCCGATCCAAATTAATTCTTTGTTGCTTAGCAATCCATGCCGTACGATATAACTTTTCAGCTGTCTTAAGTACATCTGCATTGAGCCTCTGAATAAGCTGTTTCTCAGAGTTTACATATAAGCGTTCCTGCTTGAGGTGATGGGCCAGAGTATGAATATCTAGCTTCACCATCTTCAAATGTGGAAAAGTTACAAAGGCTGATCACTAAGAGTAAAGAGACAAATTTAAAAATTCTATGTTACTGAAATTGTTTTCCAAAAATCAATAGGGATGGGAGAACACATTAAAAATTAAGGTACATTTAGTAGCAAGGTTAACTTTAACTTTTTAAGTCTATATTTTTTTATTACAGAAGCATTACAGGTTCACTATAGAAAAACTGGTAAATACAGATAAGAAAAAAGAAAAGCTTTTAATAAGGCCACTGCTCAGAGACAGCCAGTGAAAAATTCTGTGTATATCGTTCACGTCCAGTGTCTACCGTAACACTGGAGTTTCCTTGACTGCTCACTTTCACACTGCAAGCAACATATTCTTTTGACTCTTCAAAATATACCTCAAATGTGACTACTTCTCATCATCTCCAACACCATTTCTCACCACTTCCTAACTGATCTCCATGCTTCCTTTCATACACTACCGGTCTGCTCTCTACATTTGCGTAGCATACAGTACCCTTCAAACTTCAATGAGATCACTCTCTTCCCCTCCTAGAAATCGCCCAAAGCCTCTGCATTTGCTGATCCCTCTGTCTGAAAGGCTTATTCCTCCAGATATCTTCGCAAGGCTAATGCCTTTACTTCATTCACGTTTCTCTGCTCAAATGTCTCTTTAGGAAGGCCTTCTCAGATAATGTTAAAATAGAAATTATCACTTCTTATTGCTTCCTCTGGCCTTTGTAAAAAGAACTCGCCCCTATCTAGCATTATATTACAGATATCTACTTGCGTGTTCATCATGGTTAGAGTGTGGCTCCCCTATTAAAAGTTAAGGGCACCAGGGCCAGGGCCAAGGCTTGTCTGTTTTGTTCACTCACAGCTGAAATTTCAGGGCTGAAGAAAATGGCCTGGTTCACAGCAGTTGAATAAATACTTGCCAAAAGAATGAATGATACCACACAATTTTTGTTGATCTAGTATCTAAACAAACTGACCAAGCTAGCACACACATTTTAAAGCATTATTATTTAAGCTATACCCTTGAACCTAGAATGTCTGCCAGACCACAAATGTTTTATACCAACAACAGAAGTGCCTGTGGCCCAGACAACAGACTACAACGTTGTGTCCAGACAGCTGGCAGTCACTAAGTTAGAAAAATACATGATTATATACTTAAAAGTTGCTATGAGAATAGAGTTTTAATGTTCTCACCGTAACAACTCAATAAAGCTGGAAAAAAAAAATGTCCAGTAAATCAGATTTAGAAGTGAAATAATGGATCTATTTGGAATTGGTAAAATACAATTTATAGTGAATCCAGATTCTAAAACCTAGAGGTTTAATAAAAGCATGTTTAAATATATTTTTTTTTATTTATTTATTTTTGACAGAGAGACAGAGAGAGAGAGAGAGAGAGAGAGAGAGATACAGAGACAGAGAGCGAACTGAACTGGGGGAGCTCCCAGTTCAGCACATGGTTCCACACAGGCCGGGGCCGGGACTCGATCCCCGGTCCCCGGCGCTGCAAAGTGAGTGCTTAACCCACTGAGCCATCCCGGCTTCCCCAAAGCACGTTTATATATATAAAATAGATAATTTTTGGTGCTAAGACTAAAACAAGAATTAAATAGTATGATTGCAGCTGAAAGCATATTTAAAGCTACTTTGTTTAAAGAATTAGATTTTAACAATTTTTAATTATGATTTCAGAAATTTTTTAATTCTTTTATTTTAATGAACTACTGATGAGTAAGAAATGTTCACACATTATAATTTAATGTGAATTTAACTGCTTTCAAAAAATACTTTCTCGCACCTTATCAATTCCCTAGTAAACTATTCAAAGCTGTTACTCCAAATCTCGTATATGGTTCAGGCCCTCATACTGTTTTCCTCTCAAAAGATTTACATATGTCTACTTCACCAAGACAATTCACTATTAGTCACAAAAACATCTGTGCACATTCAAAAGAATTGGCATGCATACATATACATATGAGTACTGTATGTAATCTTACAGACTTCCATGAGGGATCTCTAAAATCCTCTAGAGGGCTCTAAATCCACAGACTATGAAGAGAATCATCGAGCAAATGGATGTTAATTATGAAAAGTATTACAGGTAATGAAAACGGTATTGAAATAGGCTCTTAAAGATCTGTATGCTTCATTAATTAGTTCTGTTACTCTGGATACATAATACGTATTCTTTGAGCCTCAGTTCTTTTTCATCCACAAAATGTGGACACAATATCTACATTTATTTTGTGCCTGGTACAAGCAACATATTAGGTATTAGGGATACAAAAAAGAATAAAACCTAGTGTGTACTCTCAAAAACTTTTTAATCTAGAGAAGGGGTAGACACACAAGCAAATGGCTGCCCAAAAATGTTATGGATATTATGTTATCCCTAAGATTGTACAATGTAGAGTAGGAACAAAAGAGGAGGAATGACTGGGAAGTTAATACCTATACAAGCACTGTGCCAGATATAAAGAGGATGGTACATGGGGACAGAAATCCAGATAGAGGAAGCCAACCAGCAAAGGCACAGAGTGTATGACATAGAGTATATTTAGAGAACTACCCATGGCTTGCTACTGATTAGGGGCACGTGTGTCTGTGTGTGTGTTAACAGTGAGGTGGGGTTGGGGAGGAAGTGTATACTGAGAGATAAGGATACAGAGACTGAAGGTACACAGAAGCCAGAGTTAAGAAACTTGGGCTTTATACACTGTAGGTGACGGGAAAAGTCTTAAACAGGGAAATAACATGATTAAATTTGTATTTAAGAACATAAACTCTGGTAGTAAGAAAAGGAATGAGGAGGTGGGAATGGATCTAGATGAGAGATTAAGAAACTATTGATAGGCAAGAAATGTTGCAGTAGTGATGGAAAGGACAGGACAAATTTGAGAGATGTAAGGAGGCAGAAAATCTGAATTTTCTTGACATATATGGTGGGGAAGGTGAGGTAGAAATTTCCATATAGAAACAAGGCTGGGTGCAGTATTCTTTGCCACTTTATGAACTAAAATTTGTGCCTGATATGGTTCTAACTACAACACTTAAACTTCCTAACATCCCTCTGAGATGGATACTCTGCATTAAAGGAAACTGAGGTCAGGGTATTTAATAACTTGCACTAGGCCACACAGGTAAAAAGTGATAGAGCCAGTACACTATTATTATTTCCCTGATCTTTACAAGACTCAGAAACCCCATGGTTAAACAGGAGAATATCTTTTTTTTATTATTATTATCTTATCTTTAAGAGTTGCACACTCAAGTATGCAGACGCAAGACGTTAGGATGTCTGCAACTTACTTGTACATAGTTCAAAAGAAAAATCAAAAGATTTAAAAATGCAGCAAAACGTAAACCACTGTTGAATATGAGCAGGTATATGGGTGATCACCATACTATTTAACAGTTTCTGTATGTCAGAAAATTTTTATAATAAAAAGATAGAAAAAATATTTTAGAAATTCTCAAACTGTGCCATCTTGCAGCTGTAATACAATTTAATTCAACAGATATATTACTGAGTTTTGCTGGTACCTAGCCAGGTCCCCTAATCTCAGGAAGCTCACAGTCTAGTTACACCCAAAATACTGTTCAAGATAGAGAGGAGGCATTAGTTTCCAATGTCACAGCAAAATATGAACCAATGTATGCAAATGAGAAATTAAAACCTTTAAATGTAGCTTCACTTAAAAAAGTTAACACTTGGGATGCCAGGATAGCTCAGTGGGTTGAACACTTGCTTTGCAGCCCTAGAGTCCGAGGATCCAATCCTGGCCCCGGCCCAGGCAGACCCATATGCTGAGCTGGGGTGTGTCCCCAGTTCAGCTCTTGCTGGGGCCCATGTGGGAGGCCCTGGCCCAGCTCCTGCCATGTGCAACCCCACACTCACCTGTGGAGTGAAAATACATCAAAACCTAATGATGTACAACTATGGAGACTGCTCTGGGCCCTCCCCCTTCTCTCTCTCTCTTGTTCTCTCTCTGTCCCTCTCTCTGTCAAAAAAGCAATAAAAAATAAATCGTTATAATAAAAAGTTAACACTTGAAAATAATGCTTCACCTAATCTTAACAAGAACTCACCTTCTAAAACCTTCAACAGGCCCAAATATCTTCAAAGAAATTTTTACAAAGACATTTTAAATAAATCTAGAACACTAAAAAACTTGCTAAGAATTTTTTTCTTTAATCAAGTTCAAGAATTATAAGTTTTATTGCTTTCCTTCCTATAATAAGCTGGGCAGAATGTTGTCAAATAACAGATAGTGGTTTACTATTCAAACCAACACTTAAAACATTTTGAAGGGGAAGCCAGGATGGCTCAGTGGGTTAAGCGCTCACTTTGCAGCCCCAGGGACAGAGGATTGAATCCCGGCCCTGGCCCATGTAGACCCATATGCTGAACTGGGGAGTGCCCCAGTTCAGTTCTCACCGGGGTGAGACCCCAGCCCAGTTTCTGCCCTGTGAAATGAAACTATGTGGAAAAAACCAAAGATGTGCAACTATGGAGACTGCTCTGGGCCCTACTCCTTCTCTCTGTCTCTGTATCTCTCTCTCTCTCTGTCAAAAATAATAAAAATAAATCTTTAAAAACATTTTGAAGAAAATAATATCCCATATGCAAGTAATAATACCTAACTGGTCACCACTTCAAAGCAACAACAGGAGTCAAATGGACACCCCAGAAAACTCATGTATTTGGCAAGAGGATCTTCTCCCTTCCCTACTCTCAACCCTTCCAGCCAGCTCCATCAAAATCTACGCTGAACCATTTAGTCTGCCCTGTGTTTCTGTTCATGTCAGTCACAAGAATTTCCCCCTGAAATTTGCAAACATTTTCTAAGTTAAATAACTTCTTTCTGGAGTGGCCAAAAATTAGACTTTTAAAATTCATAATCTTAAATTCAGTTCCACTTATCACAATTCCATAAATTGATTATACCCATGCAAGTTAAACCAGATTTTAAGCTTTTCAACTTATGTTGTAAAGACTTATCCCTAAGAGCCTGGTGGGGCGATTTTAGTTGAAGGAGTGAAACACCTGGGTTTCTGTATCCTTCCACAATGATACAGAGTAGAGACTGGCAAACTAGGGACCATGGACTATATTCATCTGGCTGCCTATATGTATACATTAAGTTTTACTGGAACAGTCATGCCCACTTGTTTTTATATTATCTTTGACTGCTCTCACACTACAGTGGCAGAGCTGAATAGTTACCAGCATCCATATGGCTCACAAAGCCTAAAATATTTACTATCTGGCCCTTTACAGAAAGTATTTGCCAACTCCTGATAAGTAAACATACCTACTCTGACACAACAGCACAGAGAGGAAGCATAGCCTGATAAGCTGTAATGTGTGAATTAGAAAATACACGAAAAGTTCCAAGGAGGATACACATATTACAAATGTTAATAACTATGCCCAAACAAACTCCTGTGATTCAAGAGAACTCTAAAGTAGGAAAAAATTATTTCACATGCTTTTGTAAGATGAGAATCATGTTTCATGTTTTCTCTGTTGGAAATTTCTAATCAGAGGCATCCCAAGTTAATATGTATTTAATAGTTCTAAACTCTGAGTAACAGCTAGACTTCAAGTAAACAAACTAATCATCTATTAATCTAATAAATTCAGGAATAACTTTGTAAGAGTCAATAAGAAAAGACTGCCTGCTAATTTCTTATTTTATATAGAGAATACTTCAAACAACTCAGCAGAAAGGATAGCAAAACTGCAGTCAAAAGATTGGAGGCCTTTAAAACTGGGCTCTGACACTCACTGGCAATGTCATCTGTGGCTAGTCACTTCACCTAAGTTTCTGTTCCCTCATTTTCAAAACTGGGATAATGTCCTTACCTATTTCACTTGCTAAACTGTACAGTTCATGCGAGATGACTATAAAGTATAAACGACTACACAATGTAGGCATGACCTCATTATTCTTGTCAGTTAAAAGGTAGGGTAATTTTTATCATTTCACTAGGACACAATGAGACAGACTCCATGTCCATCACAGAAATGAACTGACCAAAATGAACCTTTCCATAAAAATAAGTAGAGCAGATAAAAGGCATCACTAAAGAATATAGCTAACATTATGAAACCTACACTTGTAAAAGGCTTATTAAAATGAAATGGGGATGCCGGGATAGCTCAACAGATTGAGCATTTGCCTTGCAACCATGAGGTCCGGGGATCAAATCCCAGACCCTGGCCCATGCAAACCCATGTGCTGAGCTGTGGCACAAGCAAAACTGCTGGATGGTGGAGAGGCTTCTCGCCTCCATGTGGGAGGCCCCAGTTCAGTTCCTGCCTCACATGGTCCCACATCCACCTGTGTGGAATGAAACTATGTCACAACTAATAATGTACAACTATGGAGACTGCTCTGGGCTCTCCCCACTTCTTTCTCTCTGTCTCACCTTCTTTCAAACAATAAAATAAATCGTTAAAAATAAAAAATAAAAAAGTAAAATGAAAGCCAACTATCTTCAATCTCACAGCATTTTTAGCAACATAATATGCCATATTTGAAATCTGAGAATAAAGAATCCTTTGCAAATAAATTAGTATATCTAACTTAAGATGATTCAGTTAAAAATAACACAAATACTGACATGTAATTACCACATTACTAAATGTAATGTGGTATCCTGATGGGGATCTTGATAAAGAAAAAGAACACCAGGTAAAAACTAAAGAAATCTAAATAGGGGAAAGCCGGGACGGCTCAGCGGGTTGAGCGCTCGCTTTGAGGCCATGAGGACCGAGGATCGAATCCCGGCTCCGGCCCAGGCAGGACCCACGTGCTGGACTGGGGAGTTCCCACAGTTCGGTTCTCTAACTGTCTCTGTCTCTGTCTCTCTCTCTATCTGTCAAAAAGTGAAATAGAAATAACTATGCACTGAAGACAAAAAGATAATTTCTCTCTATAAATGTGAAAAGATAAAAAAAAAAAAAAAAAAAAAAAAAAAAAAAAAAAAAAAAAAAAGAAATCTAAATAAAGTATGAACTTTAGTTAATACCAATATATCAATATTGCTTCACTAATTGTAAGAAATATACCATACTAATGTAAGACATTAATAACACGAGCAACGTGGTGCAGGCTATATGGGAACTCCCTGTACTATTATTGTCTCATTTTTTCTATAAATCTTAAACTGGTCTAAAAAATAAAGTCTATTTAAACTTTGTAAATGACATAAATAATATACTTCTAAATCCAAGCATCCAATTTAGCAAACAATGTCCAGTAAGAAAAGGTATACAAACCTGAGAAAACATGTGAACACTAATTTATCACATTCTCCAACAACCACCATCTATCATTCAATGTAACATCTGGTAACACAATGCAATGATTAAACTATGACACTAAAAATATTTTTTCTTTCAGTTCACTGTGATAAGAAATGAAATTCAGAAACTTTGTAACAAAATTTCCATGACTACTGTATTTTCCGGCGTATAAGACGACCCCCTAATTTTACAGTTAAAACATAGGTTTAGGCCTATATTCGCTGTATAAGACTACAGCCTAGGAAGTGGGGGGTAGTCTTATACAGCGAATATAGGCCTAAACCTATGTTTTAACTGTAAAATTAGGGGGTCGTCTTATACGCCCGGTCGTCTTATACGCCAGAAAATACGGTACCATTACATTTTGCACTAATTCCTGGTCAACTGAAGCAAGGCAAATATATTTTCTAGCCTGAATTGTTTAAGCCAGCTTTTATATTAATTTCCATTTGCTAACAAACTTTTTTGAAAAAGCCATTATAAACAGTAATGGTTGAAACTAATCATGTGTGGCTGTGGAGACTGCTCTGGGCCCTCCCCCTTCTCTCTCTGTCTCTCTCTCTCTCCTTCTCTGTCAAAAACAATCAAAATAAATGTTTAAAAGAAAATGAAGTTTGTGTATCATCCATTATCATGTGCAATCAATAAACTATTTAATATCTTTTTAAAAAAATGGCACACTACTTTGAAGGTGCAGGTAATTTAAAGCCAGATTGTACTCAGAATTCAAATTAACACTACAACAGACTTCTTGTTATAACACCAAAATTCCGGACATTACCAAAAGTAAATAAATAAAATCCAAACAGATGTTGTTTTACCCCCAATACATTACTAATTTTCCAGAGCTAAAGACAGACTAACCACAGATATAATGAATCTGTGCATAACAAATGGCTTGTGTGTGAAGCCAGATTTTATTACATTATGCAACTCAACTGAGAAAATCTCAAAACATCTGGACAGTTAATATGCATTACTTAGTAAATACTAATGAGTCCTCACTATTCTAGTTCAAACACCGTGACTTTTAAAAATACTACTTGAAATCATTACTAATGGAATTGGCAATACTAAAGTAGACTAGGTTTGAAAGACACTGACGTAAGTAATTAGTTATGGTACATACACCCCTAGTACTATATAATCATTAAGGCGGAGGTAAGAGGTTCACAGAAAGATGTCCCATCACATATCATTAAGTGAAAAAAAAACAAATTGCAAAACGAAATGCGTGGTAAAATTCCAGAGACAGTACAGAAGTTAAAACACAAACCCTGGAGCAAGACAACCTGGGTTCAAAGTTCAGTGTGGCTGCTTAGTAGCTGTGCAACCATTGGCTAGTTACTTCGCCATGCCTCAGTATCTTCATTGGCAAATGTACATAAAATATAACATACTTCATAGGGTATGTTTACAGAGTGTGAGGGTATAATTGGTTAATATATGTAAAGCACTTAGCAAGCACAAGTATTAACTATAATTTGGGGGGAAACAAGAAAAACTACAAAGCATATAGTATGGGTATGTAAATGTAGGGAAGGAAAGCTTTCATTTTCTGCATTGTTTTTAGTTGTTTTTTTAACAAGGTTACTTTAGTAATTTGAAAAACAAAAAGAAGAAAAACAAAACCTTGGCACTAAGATGTTCCCTGCTGAAAGATCTGCTAGTGTAATTACTTACAAACTCAGGACCAGACAAATTCTGTGAATAATAATATATTTAAAATGTAAAAATTTTCAAATGCAACCAGGACATAGTACATAATTTCTAGACATAATTCAACAATAAGCTACACACCAAACAGCAGAACTGCAATGGCCTTAAAATGATAATCCTTTATTTACCAGAGGCAATAAACAATACAAAAATATCCACCCAATCCAGAAATGGGTGAATGTTAGGAACGTTCACAATCAGATAAACCTCCGTTAATTTTATTAGTCTGAAATTACATACCACCAAATCTAATTTTCTCCTATTCAAAAATCTCTAATGACAACTCACTAAAGACATATATATTAATATAATAAATCTGGAGAACAAGATAAACCAAATAAAGAAAAACCTAAAACCCTCAGAACCCTCTGCAAACTTTTAAGAGGAAGAGTTTAGCACCGCATGCTCAGAGGAAGCTTTGGTCCTTGGCTAAACTTAGCTTCTTCCATAAATGCAGAGGGTGTACAAAACCAAATGGGGGAGCAGAAAGAGAACTTTGAGCTTCAGCTGCACTTTTGCTGAGCTGTAATACTGGTAAAGCCTGTTTCAAAACCCAAGAGTCCACCCTCAACATGAAGAGAAGCATGTGAACAGCAGGCTGCCATGTCCATTTCATCACAGTTACAAGAACGGTATTCCATAAAATCTTATTTCTTGTCAGATCTCAAACAAGATTATTACCATTACCGGTAACTGTGCTAATCTAAAAGGAACTTCCTGGACCACAAAAGATTACGTAGTTAAAATAGTTTTTCAAAATAAAACCAACCACTAAGATGCCTCCACAGAATTATGGAATTCATAATTTTAAACAGTTCACATAATACCTAGAATAAGAACTTGATAAATGTTAACATTATCATTAATAGGATGATGTTTTGAAATGGTGGAATAGAAACTCACTCATAGAGAGGTTTAATAAGTCACTTTCCATCAGAATCCAAGTTGGCCCATCACACCTTGAATAGTTAAATATTAAGAGGCACTTTGTTTTAAAGTAATCAAAGTTTGCTTGGGTTCTAAAGGAGGTGGTGAAAATGAGGAAATTTTGCAAAAATAATTTGTCTATTCTTTCCTAAGCTTTCTGGTGCAGAAATTAGTACTTGTGAACATTTTGTAATTCCACCTTAAGTGCTACTGACTTTTAGACCTAATATATTTCTGTCACATAGTCAGACTTTATAAATAATAGAAGTAAAATCAAGAGATGGGTCAGAGTCCTATATTAGAAAGTGAAAGGAGACAGTTCAAAGTGGGTTAAAAATAGATTAATTTGGGGAAAGCCGGGACGGCTCAGCGGGTTGAGCGCTCGCTTTGAGGCCATGAGGACCGAGGATCGAATCCCGGCTCCGGCCCAGGCAGGACCCACGTGCTGAACTGGGGAGTTCCCACAGTTTGGTTCTCTAACTGTCTCTGTCTCTGTCTCTCTCTCTATCTGTCAAAAAGTAAAATAGAAATAACTATGCAC
>PVKE010015871.1:0-32803 GCA_004027555.1 Craseonycteris thonglongyai
ATAATATTTGTTTCTTACTGTCTGCTCTATTTAACATTAGACCTATAGATTATTTAAAGACATTTGATTGCTTTCTCTCCCCACCCCTCATGGGAATCCTGAGAGCTAATTGGGATTTATAAGAAATATATATTGGGTCATTCAGATGATTAAAATATAGTTCTCATATACAAGGTATAATCAAAAAATACGGTTACAGTGAACGCTGCTGCTGAGTGCCATCCACCAGAAAGGCAAGGATGTTTGATCAGAAAGCAGCACGTTGAAACCTAGTAACAGTGTGTGACAAGTTTCTACTTGTTCAGTGCAATCTGTCAGTTGTGAGCTATGGTTGAGAGAAAGTGTGTTTCAAAGTGTGCCGTACATCATGGATCATGAACAGTGCGTTAACATAAGTTTCTGTCAAATAAAACCATTATGTTGTGTCTTCATCCACCTTCTCCACTGGATCCGGCACCCTCCAACTTCTGGCTCTTCCCCAAAGTCAAAATGACCATGAGAGGTAAACATTTTGAATCAATTCAGGACATCGAAGCAGCCAGGATCACGCATCTAAAGACACTCACAAGAACTTCCAGAACTGCCTCAAACAGTGACCAAAAAGATGGAATATGCGTGTTTGAAGTGAGGGGAATATTTTGAGGAGACTTGATGGCAATATGTCTTTTAATGCAATATATATTTTTTTAATTTAAACATTCACTGTATTTTTTGATCAAGTGTTCTTCCACAGTTCCTGGCTCACAGCTCCTCAAAGCCCTGGAATTTCCTAAGTGACAAGAGCTATAATGGTGTCTGTTGTTAGGTTAGTGAGAAGACTTTTGAAACCCACATAACCATGGGCCCCCCACACACTATCCCTGACCTCCCAGGAGGAGAGAGGGACTGGTGGCAGGGCCCATTGCCAGTGACCCATGATTTATTTGTCACTTTTGCCTACATAATGAAGATTCCATAAGAAACCTAAGCATTAGGAGAGCTCTCAGGTTGGTAGGCACGTGGAGGTGCTGGGATAGTGACAGCACTCAGAGAGGGCAGGAAAGCTCTGCACCCTTTCCCCATATCTTACCTCATGCACACACATCTCTTTCACCTTGCAGTTGCTGAACTAGAGTAGATGCTGTTACCGGAACTCAGGCTTGCTGGTTGCTTGAGTTCCAGTTAACAGAGAGTCTATTCTATATCCTTTCATAAGAAACTGGTGCTCTACTAAGTAAAACGTTTCTCTGAGGTCTGTGAGCTACTCTAGCAAATTAATTGAACTCATGAAGCAGATTGTGGGAACCTCTCTGATTTATAGTCAGTTGTTCAGAAGGACAGGTGGTAACAGGGGAAATGAGTTTTGTGTTGAGATATTAGACTTCAATACAATTAATTCAAAACCCATGAGCTCCTGCTATAGAGTGAACTGTTCCCAAATAACATCTGTCTTAAATGTTTGGGTGTTCATATATATATGGCCTGAACAGGTTCCATCTTCCTGGGTTTGGAACTGGCAGTAGATGAACCTACAATGAAGTCATATCTTAAACATTTCCTGCTCTCCTTTAGAAACTTAAGGGGTCCAGATCACCGTTAGTAAAAATTTATCCAAGCCGGAAGTCTTCCAGCATTGTACGTCTGAAACATTTTAAGTCCCTTTTTAGCTTTGCTGACAGTGGAAATATATTTTCAGGCTGGGTTAGTGAGTCAGACTGGAATAATCGGCCCTGTGTGGGCAAACTGATTAAGTTGGGGAAATTTTCATGGCTGCTGTTTTTGTACTTTCATTCATATTATTCTTTTCCCTCATCAGTAATGTTCTTAAGTCTTCTTTCTCATGTATTTAAATTTAATCAGTCTTTTAAGACCATTAGAATCTTTGAACATCTTAAAAACCTTTAGTCCTCCCAGTTGACTGATTCTTCTGAACTAGAAGACTCTTTAACTTTTAGTTTAAGAGAAGATTCGTATGCTTTCATTTGGCCCTTGGTTGTGTGCATATCATCTTAAAATTTATTTTTATTATTATTAAACTACTGTTAACTATTATTTATAGGAAAAATTTGCCATGCATACAAAAAGAGGAGAGCTTAGATTTAAAACTATGTCTACATTAAATCACTCATCCTTTCATTCAGATATTGAGTTTCTAAACAAGGGAGACCTTGTGTTTTCAGAAAACTCCACATTGGCTATGATTGAGCCCTACATCTGACTCAATTTAATAGTCTTCACGTTGAGTTACTTGTGTTTGCTTCTCTGGCCTTCTTCTGCACAGAAAAAGAGGAATCTTTGAGGGAGAGATTTTTGTCTCATTTATCTTCATATTTCCTGTATCCAGTATAGCACATGTAACATTTGAGTTAATTGTTCCTTATTTTCCTTCTTTCCTCAAACCATCCATTGGTTCAGTCATCCATTATATTTCTAACCCATATTGAAGTTTCTTCTGTCCTAAAGAGTTCAATTTCTAGGGATATAAAAATGAACCAGGCACTATCCCTGCCCTCACCCCTAATCACTGACAAGTGTTGGCCACTTATTTGTATGTTTAAGCAAACAGTACAATGTAACATTTTGACTACAATGGTAGAAGTGCCTAGGCTGGGCTTCTCAGAAGTTGAGAGGTTCAAGCCCCTTTTACTTTCTGAGGCTCAAAGTATAAAGCAATAAAAAAGAAAATGCCAAATCAGGATATCCAACAAACACTAGTTTATTTTAAATACCTTCATATAAAACATAAAAATGCAATGAACTATGAGTTTGCTGCTTGCAAATATTAAGGTTTCTAAAATATTCATAGGATACTAAAGATTGAATTTACCTGGGATAAAACTGTGTATTAGGTGCTTAAGGTATGAGGAATCCAGAAGGATTAGCCAAGGGACTTTTACATGGTATTATAATTTGGGTAATTGCTGTGCAAGAATAGTTCTGCGCATGGGACCACATGGTAGTGAGTGGTGTGGGACAATAATAATATCTTCCCTTGTCAACCTCTTGGGATTATTGAGACTGTGTGCTCTCCATGAGAAGAGGTTTATAGAACTGAAACCCACAATCAGTAGGCTGTGGGCTGGCTAGGCTTAGAGGGACGAAAGGAGATTTGATATAGCTGAGAAGACAGTTTTGATTTGGCTTTCACTCTACTATGTTTTTTTTTTAATTTTCTCTTGGTAACTTCCTTATTCTTAATTTAAGACTTCCTTGAATTGTGTTGACCTAGATTATAGTGATGGGAGGAGGAATAGGAAATGAGACACCGAATGCTTAATTGTCTGTGAAGTATTTTTGATTTCTTAACTTATTGCCTTTACTTGATTTGATTACATGTTCTTACCACAAATTGATATATGCTTACTGAACTCTCATATGTTGAAGAGGTAAAATTATAAAATGAAGTGGAAAAAAAAAAGGCATTGTAAACTCTTTGGTACGTGGGACTGTGAGCATGGGGTGGTCTTCCTATTTGGGTTCATGACAAATTACCAAAGGACATTTGAAGATCATTCAGAGCCTCGGGTGGCAGAAATGTTTATCAATCATTTTTGTACTGACACCTGGCAAAGTACTGCTGTGAATATATTTATATGATGAAGACCCTGTCCATAATTCCTAGTTAAGTGCTATTTTGCTTTTAGAATCTGGTGATTTTTTTTTACAAAATCCAAAATATTTGGAAGTGAAGGACACTTTCAAAAGTATGTCCAAATTGTGTAGCAGTATTATAGCAGCAAGAAATGCATCAGAATGGAAGGAAGGTTCTCTGATGGCATTGCATGTGGATTATTATAAATTGACAGAAGAGTTCTAAACCACATCCCATTTATGCAGGACTTTCCTAAAACACCTTTCCTGTGGAACAAAAACCCAGAAGATAAACAAAGAAAGCATTCAAAGGGTTAAATTCATGCACCCTCCAATTTTCCACTAAATTTTATCCCTATCAACTCAACTTGCTAGTTTATTTCTTGCTCTTTTTTTTTTAAAGAAACTGTGTGTCAAGGAGAGAATTACCTGCCCTTGTTCAGATCAAATTGCTTCATTTCATAGAAAATAATGCAATTAGAAAGCAGGTGCAGTGATGTTTTATTCCATTTTATATTTTTCTGAGTTTTTTTTTTTACTTCTAACAAAAATATTTAAAGCTCTTGGGTTAACCACAGTGCATAGAGAAAACCTGCTTGGGAAACAAAATGTTGAAATTAGTATTCTGAAAGGGCAGCTCTCCAAATTGGAATTGCTCTGAGCGCTAGTTCCTGGTATGATGGCTGGCTGGTGGAGGCAAATCAAGAAATCTGAAAAAAGACTAGGTAGCTCGTCTTGTTTTACATTTTCATTAATAACCAAAGAGAAGCAAGCAGCACATTAAATTAGGATGATATTAATTCAATCCCTTTTGAAAATCCTAGTAGGGCAAAAAAGAATATATCTTAAAGGTCAGTAAAACTTAGAAATGATAAGAAAAGATTGCAAAGTGAGAAAGGAGACTTCCAAGAACTTGAGAACAGGTAAAACTTCTAACCAATAACTAGTAAAAAAAAAAGCTGTACTGTGAATATAAACTACTGAATTATACCTGAGATTTATAATGGGAAGAAAAATTAATGCAACTTGCAATATGACCCAAGGGTAAAAAGATAAAGATAAATTAGCATGTTGTATCTAATATATGACTTTTAGAATATGGACATTTACACAAAATGAAGATACCCACAATTATTCTCCTATAGTTCAATCACCACATATAAAAATCAGATCAATCTGTATGTGTCAGTCATCCATAACTCTTATACTTAAATTTTAGTTCACTCTCCATAGTAACTAGAATTATATCTAGCTTCTTCTCTGACTTAGAAGAATAAGTTGTTATTCTATCAACTGGGCATGCAGCCATGAATGAAACAGGGAGATACTTGTCTTTATTGAACCTATGTTATAGTGTAGGAAGACATAGATAAACAAGTGAGAACATGTCTAGGAAATATGAAAGAAACACCAAGGATTATACAATTGATAAATAAAATAAAAATATTTCAAAAGTGTTGAACATGCCTTATGAGTTGCAATTGTGGTAAGCCTCATATATACAAAAGTTAAAATATAAACTTACCATCTGTTTCAGTTGTCTCTCTATATAACAATTTATCCTAAATTTAGTGGTTTAAAACAATAGCAATAATCTATTAGGGTTGTCCTGTGCCTTCTGGGGATTGACTAAACTCAGCTAGGCAATGCTTGTGTATGGTATCTTCAGTATTTTTGTCCAACTGTAGCTTCTTTGCTCACCTACCTAGTGCCTGGTTTGGGAAGACTCAAACAGCTGAGGGCTATGACAGCTGCCATCTCTTTTTAGTCATTCTACATGATCTGTCCTTGAGGTTACTCAGAATGGTGACTTCACAGTAGCCCCAGGCTCTGAAGACATATGACCTGAAAGAGAGTGGGGGGCGGGAGATAAAACAGATGGGAACTATATTACCTTTATGACATCGTCTAGAGCCAGTCAATATTGCTTCTACCACAATCTGGTAGTTGAGAAATGTATAGAGATGTACCCAGGTACAAGGAGAATAAACACAGTCACCATCTCTGCTTGCGGGGAGCATTGACATCATGTGAAAAGTATACATATCTCCATATCTCATGTCAGACAATATACATACTGTTGTCTTAGTCTTTGGAAAAGACGATCTGCCACCTCCAATAACAACTGATACTCTATTATGTACAAAGCAAGGTAATAAGTTTTCTGATAGATAAACTCTTAAGAGATTGCAGCTCCGTAAAGAGAAGGAATGGATATCAAGTTTCAACGAAAGTGAACAAATGCTCTATAACACAATAAGATTATAAAAGAACTAGCACAAGATGTTGTATAATTTTATATGACATAATGTCATAGAGAGAATAGATTCTATACAATTGGAGGAAAACGATTGTTGTAGGACATTCTGAGGAACTCCACATTGGAGAAAAACTTTGGTCCTTTAGAATGGGATATAACTGGGAGGTGGATAAGCCATACCCAAGATAGAGGAAAAATGAATAAAGGCTAACAGATGAGTACATCCTTAGAAAGTCTGATGTGAGGAGTGAGAAAAGACAGAAACATTTCCTCAAGAGAGTGATTAAAACAATAACAACAAAAATCTAAACAGACTAGAAAGATTATAAGAATATAAGTATTGATAATGTGCAGTTTTAATCGTACTTGACATTTTGCAAGCATATAGAGGAGCTAGAATGTTTTGTGATATTTTTCAGAAAAAGAATTGTTTTTATACTGAAATCAATGTGAAAAGGACTCTCTTAGTTTAGCCTCATGGTGTCCGTGATTCTGCCTTCATAAAGTAGTTGAGAGTTCAATTCTATATATTATATATTGTGGGCTGGTTCAAATCTATATATTTTTATATTGTAGGCTGTTCTTTAATTGAACATTATTTCATAGTTATCGTCCTTTCTTAGGCATTTTGCTTAAAATGGCCTGTGTTTAATAGTTCTCAACAGTGTTTCAATCCATTTTGCAGGCTTTGCACAATTGCCCCAAATATTGACAATGTATCAGAACGGAGTAACAAGAGCAAGAACTAAATAGTGCAGATCATTCTTTTATACCTTACTAACTCCTCCCATATCCCTCTCACCTCAGAACCACCACTGATTGGGGTGTTTTTTATTTCATTTTAAAATTTTGAATCCACAACAGTAATTCAATACACGAGGCCACTATTTAGCTGTGGTAGCATTGCCTTTCTTCTTCTCAAGTTCTATCAGGCAAAACTGCATTATAAGCTAACATACAGTTTCATGTTTTCTCGGAGAGAAATGAAGCCCGGCTACATAAACAAGTACAACAGGCTGAAAAATCAATACCATACTCCTCAGCCCTCCTCATCTACAGAGCTTCCCTTGGAATAATTTCTATCACAAATGTTGGCCTTGTGAAATATACAGCAATCGATAAGCCTTACTTAAATGTCACTGCTTCCAGGAACCCTATTCTAAGATGATCTAACAGGCCGTTCGGTGTCCTTAGTGATGTGTTTACGTTTTTGAATGTTTGATTATTTATCCACAAATATGTATTTAAGCATCTCATATATGAAGATGCCTTGCTAACCAAATGGGTGTGTATAAAGTCAGTGTGTAAAGCAGCAGACATGGTCCTGTCTTACATATTGATTGTGTGATTTGAGGGAAATACTTAGGGGTTTTGGGATGATAAAAGTGTATGTTTCTACACGTGTGTGATGACTGAGGTAGAGGGGTTACAAAAGTACTCCAAAAAAAGCTTCTTAAAGAAGGTGGTATTTAAGCTGATACCTAAAGATGCCAATCATGTAAAGGACATGATTAGTGTTTGGGGTGGAGCTAGAAAGGCGGAGGAGGCGCCTCTACTAAGTTTAGGGAATTAAAGAACTTGGTATGTTCAAGAGACAGAAGGCCACAGTGTTTGAGGATGTGTCTGTGAGGCAGAAGTAGTGGCCAAACATAACACAGTTTGGTTTTAACTGAAAAATGCTGCAGAACGCTGTTGTGTCATTTTAAGGAGGGATTTCATGCAATTACATGAGCAGATTTTCTCTTTTGAAGCTTGCATAATTGTTGCTAGATATTTGCCTTCGTTTCTTTTCTAAGTATTATATGACTTTTGTCCTAAGGCTCGGTCATTACCTACCTCTGTCTCTTCTGTGGTACCTGATGGAAATCAGATGTTCACTAAATAGCTGTTGAATAATTGAAACAATTAATTTAACTACTGACATACTCTCCTGAGATCTATCAGTTGTTTGACTCTATATTAGTTCCCTTAGTGCTATGCAATACTCTCCCTCCACAAGCCCTTCCCCTCACCTAATCTTAGTGGCTAAGAACAAAATACTCATTTATTATATTTCACAGGTTTTATGGATCAGGATTTTAGGAGCAGCTTGGTTGAAAGGTTTTGGCACAGAGTATCTCCTGAGGACGTGTTTAACTGGGGTAAACGTTATCTGAAGGTTTGACTGGGGCCAGAGAATCCATTCGCGAGATGGGTCACTCTCATGGCTAGAAGTTGGTAGATGAGTCTCATTTTCTCTCCACATGGTTCTCCCCACAGGGCTCCTTGAGTGTTCTTAGGTCATGGTGACTAGCTCCCCCTCAACAGCGATCCTAGAGACCAGGGTGGAAGCATCAGTGCTTTTTTATGACAGCCTTGATTCAGTGTGGAGAGGACAGTCGGAAAAGTGTGGATGCCAGGAAGCAAGGCTCACTGTGAGCCATCTTAGACCTTGGTTGTCGCAGGCTATTGGCTCTTAATACTAAATGTGTTTACCGTAGATTGCTTAGGAGTCTTCATATCGCTATCTCTTTTTGCGAATTCTGGTACTCTTTAGTAGAGCTACGGGTGAAATGCACCTCTCTATTGCAAAGAGAATCTAAAGACTCCCATTTGGATATTATAGTCTGTGCAGAAATCTACCTCTGGCTGTTGAAGAGAATTCAGTCTCTCTTTCACTCTCCATTCCATTTCCTTTTTGCCACCTTGAGAACCAGATACTAAACCTCTCAGGAGTACTGGTGGCTTTTAAAGCATATTTACAAGATTACATGAGACAGCATGTCTTTAATTTGCTACTTAGCTCAAGAGTAATGTTCCTCTATTTGGAAAATGCTTTTGTCAAGGTACCGAACAAGGGATAGGAAATTAGAATTTCTAGGATCAATTTTCTGACTTGTCAGTGGCTGCATACCCTTCAGCAAAGCACCTAATGTGCTCGTCTGTAAAACAGGGATATGAAGAATAAATCCCTACTTCAAGGGAATGCATCTTAGTTGAATTCACATTAATGCAATAGGCTTTGAAAAAATCTCACACAAAAAGTACTATGGAATGCAAATTATTATGGCATAAAGCTCTTTGGGATACAAGGTGCTATGTGCCTTCAAAATATTAAATCACTCTATTTTATATGCCTAAGATTATTGCCTTTTAATTTCAAAAGATATATCGTTTTCTTGAATTGTAACAGAACTAAGGGGAAGCTCAAAACATGTTTTGTACGTACTACACTGTTTTGGTAGCTGTCTTCCATATAACCTTAAAAAGGGCTCTCTATCATTCTCACCCCTATAATCTAATAACACCATTCAAAGATGATAATTTTTACTCCTATGTATGTTAACAATAAAAAGTATATCATATAAATACTCTGAATTTTACTGCTGAAAGTATAACATTAATAATTATAGTAGTCTAGGGGAAAGTTGAGGAGGATAGTTAAATTATAAGCCCGTTGCCTCATAATATTATATTATATTATCTCTATATTCTCTAATATATATTTAACTTGCTTTGCATTTGTATCTAATACATAACCTTTATGTCAAGAATTATGATATTCAGGTTCCTAAATATTATTCTGGTGTTATCTTGTCTTAGACAGGGAAGTAGAGAGGGACATGTAGATATTTAATATTACAGAAGTCTTAAAAATGGCTCCACTATAGAAATTCCTATACTCCTGCCATATGATCAAGTTCACTGGTGGCAAAATTTAGAGTAGTTGGATTTTTACTTTAGAGCTCTCTCCCTTTGCCAAGATGACTTCCCATTTCTAATCAGTTATACTGCCACTCTCTACCTTTAGTATACACAATCCTGTGTTGTTTCTCTATTAAAATCTCTTCTTGAGAATGGAGTTGAAATTTCTTCTCATGAAAATCTGGTGACAGAAAGTGGTTTAAAATATAACCTCAGGGGAAGCCGGGATGGCTCAGTGGGTTAGGCGCTCACTTTGCAGCGCCGGGGACCGGGGATCGAATCCCGGCCCCGGCCCGTGCGGAACCATATGCTGAACTGGGAGCTCCCCCAGTTCAGTTCTCTCTCTGTCTCTGTCTCTGTATCTCTCTCTCTCCCTGTCAAAAATTTAAATAAATAAATAAAATATATATTAAAATATAACCTCAGCCTAGGAAATTTGCAATTTAAACAGAAATGAAGGCCAGGTGTGGAAGTTGACGGATGGCACTAAAGTATCTCGTAGTGACAAGGAGACTTCACCCATAACAAGTATGATTGCCTCAGCCCACAACAAATTTAATACCAATTTGGGATCCTGTGGTAAGAGTGAGAAATGGTGAAGAGGAAGCAAAATTAGATTAAAATGAAAGTACAGGAGTCACAGCTATGGCATCTGAAGCAAAGATCTTCACCTTCCATATATTCTTGTCACTCCTAATATTTAGGTATTATTATTATTATTTTTTTTAATCAAGAGAAAATCAGTGCTTATTTTCTTTTATCAAGGAGAAAAATACTCTGATAATAGGAAAAAATGTAACTTCATTTATCAGTTAATTTTTGGTGCATAACAAATTCTTTTAAGACCTAGTATTTAAAACAGTTTCACGTTTGCTCATACAACATTGTATAAAGTAAGCCAAGGGCCAGTGGTTGAGACATGACTGTACTTTCTGATAGCAGTTTCAAAGAGTTTGTGCCTGTTTTCTTTCAATCTGCTACAAATTATAAAGTTTATTATTGTGTCCTGAGTCTCTCCTTTCTTATTGGTTTCTTAAATTAATTCATCCATTGACGTATATTTAGGTTATTTCCTTGTCTTCGCTATTGTGAATAATACTGCAGTGAACATGAAAATGCAGATATCTTTTTGATACAGTGATTTGTATCTTCTATTTTTATACCCAGAAGTGATATTGCTGGGTCATATGGCAGTTATGTTTTTAATTTTTTTTAAGATTTATTTTATTGTTTCTGAGAGGTTTGTGTATGTGTGTGTGTGTGTGGGGGGGGGGGGGTCCTGAGCAGTCTCCATAGTTGTAGAACATTAGTTGTGATATGGTTTCACTCCACACAGGTGGATGTGGGGCCCTGCAAGGCGGGAACCGAACTGGGACCTCTTAACCTTCACTGCCAAGCCTTCCCGGCTGTTACAGATATGCCACAGTTCAGCATAATGGTTTGCATGGGCTGGGGCTGGGAATCGAACCCCAGACCTGGCCATTGAGAGGCAAGTGCTCAACTGCTAAGCTATCCTAGTCCACTGTTCCTATTTTAAATTTTTTGAGGAGCTACCATACTGCTATTCGTAATGTCTGTACCAGTTGACTTTCCTACCAACAGTGTACAAAGAGGGAGTCGGTCATCTTGATAGATGTGGTCTATTATATGAATTGGACTGGATAGACCAGAAGTAGCAAGCAACTTATGTGACTTACTCAGTTTTATGCATGCCAGAAGGTGAAAATAATACCTGAAAAGTTTCAGAAACTTGTTGCATTGGTGAAGCTTCTAAAATTCGAATAGTTTGGTCCATATCAGTGTATCCCTTCTAACCGGAGAAACAAGTGTCCTCTCTGCTCTGCCCATCATGAAGGAAAAAACACATTTATGTTGGTCTGGCACATGTACTATATAATCTTCAAAGTTGCCAGAACCCTGTGGATGTTTTAGACATAGACAGTTTACATTGCAGCTATTAATCTGAGCAGAATTTTCCAAATTTCATAATTGTTATCCATGGGTGAGTATGCACAACCATGTCACTCTACTGCCTTGAGATGGAGTTTTTCTTTTCTTTATGACTTTGCCTCAGTTTCCTCACAATCCTCTTACTGAAGAGATACTATCTAGCCAGCCCAGTGGAGGATTCCAGAACACTGTTACAGTACTACAGTGTTTTTCTAATTGCGCTTTCCTTCACCACACCAATTGCTAAATCTTAATATCACTCATGGTTGTATAAATGTCAAAATATTTGATGTTATTACTTATGGAATGAGAATAAATAGAGATGCTATTTGTATGATTATGTTATTAATAGATAACAAACACTGAGCTCTGTGCTATTCCCATATTTAGAAGCCTAGGAAGTAAGGAGAACCGGAAAAAAAATTAAATATCACCCTGATCACCCAAAACACTATTATTAAAGTGATCATTTTAAAAAAAACATTCGATTAAATTATTTTTGTACTTAAAATTTGCCTTTAGCTTCTTACCTTCTGTAAGATAAAGTGCGCGCTTCCTATCATGTCATCTAAAGTACATATTGCTCTTATTTCATGTCTATATCCGTGAACTAGATTTAATGCACAGTGTCTCACACATGGTGAGGCCTCAGTGAACTTCTCATGAGAGTCATCTGTAGGACTTGGATGGTGCTACTCTCTTAGTGAATTAATATTATATTGATTGTATAAACTTTAAAAGGAATATTTCTTGCCTCTGTAACTAGATTGGAGTATGTACAGTGTGATAGATAATTTTGTGGAAACTTGACTGGGCCAAGGATACTCAGACATTTGTTTTAACATTATCTGAGTGTGGTTGTGAGGATGTTTCTGGATGAGATTAACATTTAAATCAGTAGACTGAATAAAGTAAAAGGTTCACCTCTTCTGGGTGAGCCTTATTTAATCAGTTGAAGGCTTGACTGGAACAGAAAGGATGATGCTCCTCTAAGTAGGAGAGAATGCTACCTGCCCAAGTACCTTAAACTGGAGACAATGCCTCCTTTTCTACCTTTGGACTAAAATGAAAATATTGGACCCTCCTGAGTCTAGCCTGCTGGCTTTTGGACAGGAGCTACACCATTGGTTCTCCTGGGTCTTCCATTTGTTGACTCACCCTGCAGGCCTTGAGACTTTTCCTCCTCCAAAATTGCGTGACCAATTCCTTTGTATTCCTATAATTCTCTTTATACATGTGGTTATCTCCATTTGACTCTTTCTGGAGAACGCTGGCTAATATCTAAAACGATGACTATGTATTAAATAAGTACTTAGTTACTGAAGGAATAAAGTATAATAAAAAATTTAAAAAAGAGTCACCAATTAAGGTTTTTCTTTTCTATGTAACTACAAATACTTAATTTACATGATTCGTTCACTGATCTGTCATTGCCCTAACTTTTATTTTTTGAATCCCCTATTACAGAATTAGTATTAACTGAGATCCTAGAACATTAGTAGTGGTAATAAAAATAGCTAATAAAAACTTTAAAAGAGCACCAAAATGTACCAGAGTTCATTCTGAAAGCTTTCCCGTTAATACTTTGGTCCTCACAAAAATTATATGAAGTAAATATTGTTATCTTGGAAATTAGAAAATACAATTTGTTAGGCATCTCCTTTATGACATTGCCTATGCTAGGTGTTTCACAAATATTATCACATTAACTTTTTACTCTCAACTTCCAAGTTATAGATAGAAGCAGCACTAGCCCTAACATTGACTGATTTTAATAATCTGTTCAGGTTCAAACAATGTGAGAGACGTCGTTTGAAACTCATGTCTAAGTTTCTCTAAGACTATTTTCCTCTGATTTTCTAATTGATCTAAGGCTAAGATTTCATCCAAGACAGAAGGATGCCTTTTCTTTTCACCTAAATAAGCACTACAGAATTTAGTTTTGGAGGACTATGACAACTTAGGCCTATTTCAGGGTCTGTTCAGAGAGAACATTATACCGGTAAGCTTGTTTAGCAGACTCTCAGTTAGCTGGTATGCCTGGGGATTGGTGGGTGTCAGGTAAATAGTAGACTCTCCGTTAACTGGAACTTATGCAATTGTCACTCTTAAGCAACTGGCAGAATCTCAAGCAACATTTTGCCATTTGCTGGTTACTTGAGTTCCGGTTAACAGAGAGTGTACTGTATACCGGTACTCAAAGTTCTGAGTGAGTGCTCATTCGAAGAGATTGGTAAATACAAAGAGTGAGAGCTAGTGGATCTTAAGAGGCAATCACCTTAAACATTTTTAAGAAAAAATGGAGTTTGAGCTACAACCAAATTGAGTCTAAAGCATGTGTAAAAAAGAATCACACACTCAAACCTGAATATTTGCTATTTCATGAGCTTCTTCCTTGGCTTTTCTTTCTTTTGAGCACACTTGATGTTTATTTATCTCTGAACCATTACAGGAAGTCCTTTTTGGCTCTATGTTGAGTCACCATCCTTAATAACATAGTGAAATATCTATTTGATTGTATCTCATCTATATACAATTCCATTGTGTACATTGTCCGTTCCTCCAATAAATCTGATGATGTGTTTTTCTATCTAATCATGTTTGTAAATATTAGTACAGATAGAATTGTCTACATCTCTAGCAAAAGGCAAGCCTTCATATTATTAAGAGTCCTTTTTAAAGAGACAGCCCTGCTGGAGTTTGCCCTGAGGCATTTTCATTCCTTGTCTGCTCAAACAGGAGTCGACATTTACAGACAGAAACTATGCAGTGTCCCTCAACGGCCACACATCCAGCAGTTGCCATTTGCTCTTTAGTTTAAAGAACATATTCCTGCTCCTACCAGTCTGTGTCAAAAGGTTTAGCAGATGTTGCAGCTGTATGAGCCGTAGCAGGTTTCCTCCCCTGCATTAGGCTTCTCAAATCAGATTTAATGTTCCTACCACTTGCAATGTTTTATTAGAAAATAATTTCTACGTAGAGCTCCCATTTACTATCTCTTAAAGCTTTCTGAAAGAATAGAGATTTGCCTTGAGCTATTCAACAGAGATTTAAATTGTGCAATAAGTAAAATTAAGGTAACCTAGAATATAAGATACTGAAGAAACTGTTTTGTTTGAGGTATTAAACTTTGGATGTGAAGGTTGGTATCCCCCATGTGAAGCTCTCAAAACAGTTTTACAATTCTTTCACTAATATAATCTCAAGTTTGCTGAATTACAATATTTTGTTAGTTTGATTCCATTTATAGCAGATATAAGTGGCTGTATATTATTATTTAAACATAGAATAATCAAATTCAGCATAGTTCCTGGAGATCTGAAAGAGGTACTCATAATCCTATAACCAGAGGTAAATCTGAAAACGCCCAACTCTGTCTTTTCTGAACAAAAGTAGAGAATGCTGGAGAAATGTTCCGAAAATGAACATTTCCCACTGATGACCATATTATTTGATGACAGTGAAAAATAATTTTGGGTTTTCACTTAGTTTCCAGGCAACTACACACACTTTGCATATTTATATGATGCAAGTTTAAGACAATCAATAAATTATTCCCAAATAATATGAAACCCTATGCCAACTTGTATTTTGGTTATTTTTTAAGCACAGTACATTATTAAAAATTCATGGGTGGATTCTCTTGATCTTTCCTTCTACAAACTGTTAACATGAGTATTTAGGGTCAGAATTTCAAAACAAAGTTTCTGAAGTAGAGAGAGCTTTGGGGGGAAATTTTAAATGTGATGCAAATTTGTAATGACTCTAACTAAGGTAGAGAATGATGTGAAAATAGCCTTTATAAACATCAACAGTTATATGAAAATTAAAGGTCAGGGCTATATGTGTTAATCAAAACATACATATATAACATACGTTCACCTCAGTAAACTAAGTGAGATAATAACAAAAAGAGTAGTAGCTAAAATATTAAGAACAAGTTAGGGCCCAAAATTTCTCCAAGTGGAGGAAAATAACTAAAATGTTATAAAAAAGAATCTGTCAAGACAGGGGGCCTAGAGTACAGGGGAAAAAAAGTAGAACAGCGCCACCCACAGGTGGGAAACTCCAGGACCACCACCAAACAAGTCTTACAGCTAAATCTGTTCCATCCATCAGATTATAAATTAATTGATGGTGTGACAATCTCTACCAAGCCACCAACATGAAGACATTTTGCTTTTTTAAGCCTATGTCTGAAATTCTGTGGGCAGCACAGCAATTGCCCGTTCTCTTATCAATGAGTACCGGAGATCTGTTAGGACTTGTTACAGTGGACTCTCTGTTAACCGGAAGGCGAGGACCCAGCACTCTTGAGCAACCAGCAAAATGTTTTGGCCGGTTGCTTGAGATTTTGCCGGCTGCTTAAGAATGCCGGTTGCTGGAGTTCTTCTTAACGGAGAGTCTACTTACATTTATCTGGCATCTACCAACCTCCACGGGTGCTGGTTAGCTCAGAGTCTACTGTATATCAGCCAAGAGTTGTGAGTAGGAGAAAGGATGGAAAACAGCGTGTCATTTTTAAAAACGAAGACCAGGAAACACAAAGTTTCCATGCCCACTTTCCTCCTCTCTTTTTCAGCTCTCTTTAAATAATTGATTTCCTGGTGTACGGATATACTCATAAAACAGATTAATCGGGGCTCTGGCAGGAAACAGATGGCATATTTAAACCAGTAATTTGAAAAAAAAAATTAGCAAACGGGAAAATGCAGATTGAGAAGCAAACAGCACACTTCTGCAGCGAGCGGCTGAGTAGACCCATGGCTGCCCAAAGTAGAATTCTCTGGAAATCGGCCTAGGTTTGAGGGTTGATCTGTCTGACTTCGCCAGTCTTTTCCCCTCCATCACCCTATGTAAAAACCCATTGAATTGTTTTCTGAGATTACAGTGCATGACAGTTCATTTGAATTTTTTCTCTCCCATTAGTCTTGTTAGCATAGAACCTGGTGGCGTCTTTGGCTGTCTTCATACTCCTCATCCCGTCCTGTCTCCCTTCTCTGGCTGAGTGTCATTTAGCAAAGACTTCTGGTATGATGAGCTGCATGGAGGAGTGGCTTTGTTAGAGGAATCAGGGTGGACCCCTATAGTATCGGTTCTCGCAACTCTTACCAGGAAGATATTTTAAACCAACCATATGCTCTAAGTTGCTCTGATAACACCAGGGTAGGATTCAATAAGTGGGGCCAATGTGTAAACATTGCATAAGCATCTAGTAAGTGCTGTAGGAGTGATGAGCGAGGTGATCACCCAGCATAAACAGGAAAGAAAATTTACAAAAAAGCAAGTCTCAGGACTTCATATAGGCCAGTGAGCTCCACCACTATTTTCAAAACAACAAATTCAACTTGACAATGTGTTCAGACATAGTAGCTTGAATTTGCACTCAGTGAATGAAGACCTACAGAAGGAAAGAAATGTAGATATAATGTGATCTATGCTTCAAGGCCGTATCCAGCTAGATAAGGAGACCTGAAGATTTGTTCAACAATGAATAACATACTGCATTACATTATTGTGTAAATGCCCACTAAGTGGTACTGGTGTTAAGTATGAAAAAAACTCTACATAACAAGAAAGCCTAGACAAGATGAAGGTCAAACTAGAAGCTCAGAGGGGGTGCTGTAAAGATTGCAAGAGGGGATGGTTTTCCTGAGAACCCGTAAACATCTTCCATTACCACTTTCAAGCTGGAGCGATAACAAATTCTAGCAGCAGCTGAGTTGGCAGGAGTAACAAGATTTCTGACCTCCAAAATCTTTCCTATCGAGAATTCTCACGGATTTCCATCTGTCTCAGTAAAGACAAAAATATGAATTATTTTGTAGTATGGTCCCATTGACCCATTGATCTGATATAATTTGTACTTCTTAAGAAATCTGAAACTATGGCTATTTGGGGTTCATGGTAAATCTAGAATATTTGTACTGTATCAGTTTGTTTATATGTGTATATGAAGTATCGTATTTCTAAATAGGAATAAACATACAACAAATGTGAATATATGTATAGTATTATTAAGTGTTTTGAGTCAGTGATATTATGAATAATGTACTGTTAGACATATAAAGCCACCCAGGTTTTCAAAGCCCAGTAAATATTATACAATCATTCTAACAGATTTTAGTAGAGACTTCAGTTTTTCTTTGGTTTGTTAACTTTTCATCCATATTCAGTTCTCGTAAAAAAATAATGTGTCCTTCCTGTTTGGATTTATCATAATTTCTCTCCTCATGCTTGATTATTTAGTTCAATATCAGAATGACTTGGTTCTGCAAGACCTTTTAGCAATCAGGAAGAGAAAAATCATGCATAAAAATTATATTCTGCTACACTATTGGAGTAGAACTTGTTTTTATATGTTGTGTCTATTATAACAAACAGTAAAATATGATCTTTCCTTTTGAAAGAACATGCAGATAAAGTTATGAGGTCTCTGATGAAAATGTAGAACCACCAGAGTTATAAATCAGATGCCAGATGTTCTTTGCTTATTAGAACTCATTGCCCAAGCTGAGGTCCCTGTTACCTTTGTCCTGAATCATTGAAGACTATTTCCATCCTCTCTACCACTAAAGTGTTTATCAAGCATAAAACCCCATTGTTTTATATTATACTTATGGCAAAGCAAAGTTCTGAAAACCTGTCTCTGTCATTAATATTTGAATGGCATTTGAATGCCATTGTTTTAATTCTTGTTACTGTTTTAATTCTTTAATTATTGTTTTAATTCTTTAACGAGGCACTGGGTACCTTTCACAATAATATCTAACATTTCATACGTTCTTATTTGTCAGTATACTCTTTTCTCCTTCTCCCACATAGATTTGCCAGTAAGACTATGAGGCTGTACTTGAAGGTGCTTTGTGATTTTTATGTCAATGTACTTGTTACCTAAAATGACATATCTCTTTCCTTTTCTCTCTTTCTCTCTCTCTCTTTCCTGATGTTCTAGGCCTGTTTCTTAAGACCAAAATCAGAACTTTCTAGTCATAACATTTTCTTCTATATATTTGTGTTCCATTTATACTCCAATGAAACACTTGCCCCTGTGTTATAGATTTGTGTTTGTATCTGTCTTCCGTTGTGCTACACTTCACTCAAAAACATTTTATATGTCTTTACTGAAGGCCATGCTATTTTATAAGGAATTTTGGGAACAAAGTAGACTACAATAAAATCTTGGCAGTAATAGAGTTTATATTAAATTTGGTAGATCAACAGCTAAACAAAAAGTTGCAAAACAATCTGATATAGATTATCATAAAAGAATGTATAAAATATTATATAAAAAAGAAGAAAAAGTACCTAAATCTACATATGAGACTAAAGGAAGCATTATTAATGACAAGTTAATAAAATTGAGTCTTTAAGGATGAAGAGAAATGTATTGGGCAAAAATGAGGGAACAGATAAACAGATAAATAGAGAGAATTAGATTGTTGGATGGGAGCAAGGGATTCAATAAAGTTAGGTCCAGAGTGCTTACAGAGAAAATGCAGTAGAAGTCAGATCTTAAAAAGCCTTCTGTGTCCTGCTAAGACTAAAAGCAGCAGAAAAGAACTGAAAAAATCCAAAGTTGAATAGAAATTTGTGTATCTGAAACATTGCCCAGGTTGTGGTGTGCAGAAAGGATGGCTTGGAGCACATTAGACTTGAGCAAGGGAATGAAATCAGGTGATTCCTTCTGTGGTTCAAGTGAGACATGATTAAATAATAAGTCATGGCAGTGGCCTTGCATGTAAAGAACAGGCAAATTTGAAGATGGAGAGAGGTAGCCAGTAGAAATGGTAGGATTTGGTGGCTGATTGACAAATAAGAATGAGAAGAAAGAAGGAGTGAAAGCACTGTATGGTTTTGCCTAGGGCAACTCAAGAAGCAGGCATTTCATTTACCAAAATAGAGAAGATGAGAGGAATTGCTGGTCAAAGAAGAAAGAGATTTAAGTTGTTTTATGATAGGCTGAGTTTGAGATACATTTAGAACATTCATGTTGAGTTGTCAGTTTAGAAGTTGGAAGAAAAGTTGAAGATCTCAGGAGAGAGACAAAGAGAGTGCTCAGGAAAGTATGAAGGTGTCCACTCATGACTCAGATGCAATACAGCTAATTAAAAGAGTTTCATGGAATAGAGTTTCCAGTGAATGATTATGGAAAGAGAGAAAAATACATATTACCATTTCCTATTATTCTAAAGAAATGGCAGTATATGTATGAGATCTGTACATTCAAAATTACAAAATACTGATAAAAGAAATCAAAATAGATCTATATAAATGGAAAGACATGCTGCATTCATGGAGAGAAAAATTCAACACAGTAAAGATATTGATTTTTTCCCAAATTGATCCATAAGTTTAATGCAAAATTCTAGCAATATTTTATAGACATAGTCAAACTTATGTTAAAATTTATGTAGAAAGGCACAGGCCCTAGAACAGCTCAAGCAATCTTGAAAAAGAAGAGAATAACGTAAGAGGAATAACTCCACCCAATATTAAGATTTGCTCTATGGCTACAGTAATCAAAACAGTAAGTCTTACTGGAGGGAGAGACACACAGACCAACGGAATTCAACAGAGAACTCAGAAATAGACCCATATATGAATGACCAACTGATTTATTTAAAATATTTATTTTATTGTTTGAGAGAGAGGGATAGAGAGAAGGAGAGAGAGAGCGCGCGCGCGCGCGCGCGCACGCGAGAGCGAGAGAGCGAGAGAGAGAGAGAGAGAGAAAGGTGCCGGGGGAGGGCCCAGAGCAGTCTCCATAGTTGTACGTCATAGGTTGTGACATGGTTTCATTCCACACAGGTGGATGTGGGGCCCCACAAGATGGGAACCAAACTGAGGGCCTCCCACATGGGAGGCAAGAACCTTCACTGTCATGCCATCCTGGTGGTTACCAGTTGCACCACAGTTCAGCGTATGGGTTTGCACAGGCCAGAGCTGGGAATCGAACCCCAGACCTCACGAGTGTGAGGCATATGCTCAATGCATTGCTGAGCTATCCTGGCATCCATGACCAACTGATTTTTGACAAAATCAGTTCAAACTCAGTTCAATGGAAGAAAGATAGCCTTTTCAACAAATGGTGATAGAGAAATTTGACATCCACAGGGGAAAAACGAGAATCTTGATTAAACCTCACACTTTACACAGATGATATAGTAGATGGAGATTTGTACAAAAAAAATGAGAACAGATTGCCCTTGTCTGAAATAGCTGGCAGGCTGGAGTCTTCCCCTCCCTGCCAGAACCTCCTCACAGGACTATCCCAGCCATTGTGATTGCTGAGTTAGTTTCATGTAATCCTCTAGGAAAGTAGATCTCAAAAGCAAACAAACATTGGTATCACTCCAGAGTTTCAAAGTCTCTGTAGGTCTATGGTAAGAACCAAAAATTCACTTTTCAAAGTTGTTCCCAGGGAGTACTGGCAACTATGGGGACCACATTTTGAGAAGCACTGTTCTAGGTATCCACAGGGCAAATGTGACAGTTATTGTTCATGCAATAAAGAACCAACAGAAAATGTTAAGAAAGGAGTAACCAAAGCAATGAAAAGAATAATATTTCAATCAGTATATGCAGGATGGTTCTAAGTGGGAAGATATTGGAAGACCAGTGACAAGAATACTACAGTGATTCAGAGAAATGAAAGGAAGGGGCGTATTCCAGGTGTCAGAGGTTTAATTTGAAGTTACAGTGGTAGATTGGAAGTCAGGAAAAAGAAAGGGGAGAGGAAGGTGTCAGGGATGTAGTAATACATTTTAGCTTGAGGGGCTAAGTTTCCTTTCAATGATATAACAGAAAAAAATTATTCTCTACCATTCAGCTATGCAAATAAAATATAGTTATTTATTTTCTACAATTGATCTAATTTTCCTCCTAAGCTCATGCTCCACCAAATATTTAAGGGCGACTGAACCTTAAATTGCCAATTGATGAAAATGGGTATTTAGGGGTGGGGGGATTAAGTTATTTAAGAGCCCCACTTTTTCTGATGAATGCTCTGTATTTGGTATATTCTCCTCTCTCTGTTTCTAAAACGATGTTATTTTGCTACTTAAGGAGAAAACGTGTGCATGTGATGAGGGAGTTCTTGACTTAGAAGTTGGTGAACATCAGTGATGTCGCAAAGGGTGACTGGTTGAATTTAGTGAGGTGTGACAAGTGTCCTTTCACCTCATGGTCTCAGAGGTCACTCGCTGTGCGATTGCTATCACTTCACTGGTTACTGATGTTTGTATTTGTGATGTCTCTTTCTGTAGTAGGCTGTTGGTCCAGATCTCCTCTCAGCATCCCTTTGTTCTATCAAGACGGGTGGTAACTCCTATTACCTTGCATGTCTTACCTTGACCATGAACAGCCAACAGTGAAATCCAGCCCTCTCTCTCCCCAAGCACTTTCTCCCACACAGGCTATACAACTGCTCTAATAGTGCATGAGACCTGGGTTCAAGCCCACTGTCAAACTCCTTTGGGAGGCTACCAACCTACCCCAGGCTTTGCCCCAAACATCAAGCTCTAATGGTCTCAAGCTCTTCCTATTTGAATCCTCATTTTTATTAACTTGGGTGTGAAGTAAATAGAGTCTTCACTGGGCTCTTCTTTGATCATTTGCCTTCTTGTCATACACTCAGGATGCAAATGGGGCTCCCCACTTTTTATCAGGGTTGGGGAGAGAATGCCACTGTCATGTCCTTTCCATTCTTGAGGTGGTGTTCATCCTTCCCCTTTCCAGAGGCCAGCGGCATGAATAAATACAGGGGAAAAATGGATTTGCTAATGGTGGCAGAGCCACTGGAAGGCATGAAATATGCAAAACATCCCAGTGGCAGGGAGATGGAGAATATGAGAGGAGCTCAGTGTTGGACTGAAGTCTTTGTATCAGTCATCCAGCTGGAGATAATCCAATGGAATTTGGGGATATAGATCTGGAGATCAGAAATAAGATTGTGCTGAAAATACAGCTATCATGATAATTCTCCAAGTATTTCTTCAGGTTGCCCAGTCATTTAATTAAAGGCAAAACAATTAGTTAATTAAAAGCTGTCTTCTTGGCTGGAATATAATCAAGCTAATTGCAGTGGTTTGACAGTCATGTCTTTTTTGTTGTTCTGTTTTTGTTTTTTTTTTTAATTTTTTTGAAAGTCAGATTAGTTAACTCTTTTGGCTATCACCCTGGAATATACACTATGTTTAATACTTAATTTTGACATTTGAAGAATGAACTTCCCACAGCTAAATTATAGATAGTAACAGAGTATTGTAGAAGTGGTTCTGTTGATTATAATACTTAGTTCTGTGTTAAACTGAAGAAAGTGCACATTGTGTTTACTGCTGCTCCAAGTTTCAGCTCAAAACCCCTCTTTGATGGGGGATTTATAGAAAGCATAGTGCTCGCATGAGAGCCTGTCTGGAGTGTCCTGTCTGCTCAGTTCTTAGCTTCTCTTTGCTCTTTTTCCTCTCTTTCTCCCATTCCACCCCGGGCCAAATTTTGGTTCTGCAATCCTATTCTTTCTTCTTTCTCACCAGTCACTTCTCAGATTTTTTTCTGGGCTTTTCTTTTTTCTTTTGTTTTCTTTTTTCTTCTTTAAAGTATAAATATTCGAGTTATCCAGAGCTCCAAAATTGACCCTTTTCTTCTTGCTCTCAGCCCTAGAGATTTCATCCTATCTGCAGATGAAATACTGTGTGAACTCACAAATGCCATTGATAATGTTTATATCTCTATCTCTAATCTCTGTGACCACCAGCCACTTCCACACTTGCTATCTTGGCTCAGAATGACAAAAGATCTCCAATGTAAAAAATCCAAGACAGAATTCTCTACATGTCTGTTATTAGTCTACTTGGGCCGCCATGACAAAATACCACTGACGGCATGGCGTAAACAACAGACATTTGGGTTTCTCATAGTTCTGGTGTCTGAAAGTCCAAGTTCAAGGTGCCAGCAGGGTTTGTGTCTGGTGAGGAAGCTTTTCCTGGGGTGCAATTAACTGCCTGCTTGCTTTATATTCCCCTGGGTTTCTGTTGGAGCATTTGTGTAGAGAGAGACAGCAATTGCTCTTCCTCTGCTGTTTGATTGGGATCCCATCCTCATACCCTCATGTTACCTTAATTGCCTCCTAAAAGCTCTGTCTCCAAATATAGTTGAAAATTAGAAAGTCAACATACAAATTTGGAACAGGGTAGAGGTAGAATGATTCTGTCCACAACCCTACCTCGGGATTCTGAAGCTTTTGTTAAAGGGGAAGTTAGAAGCAGGTGTTCCTACAGTGGTAATTCCATTCTCTGGTGTCTCTTCTTACAAGAACAACAGTCCTATTGGATCAGAATCTCACCTTAAAATCACTTTTAATCTTAATTTCAGCTACCCTTGGGGGTTAGGGCTTCAACCTGTGCATTTGGAGGGTGGGGGGCACAGGCATTTAATCTATAACATCACCCACCTTGAATCTTCTTATTCTACAGTCTTACGTATCTTGGTGAAGGAAGGCATCATTATTAACTCCATTCTATCAGTCATGCCTTGGCTCTGTCCTCAGAATCTGTGCTAAGGTGACCATGTTGCACTTTATCCATACCTGCCTCTCTACCGAGGCTGATTGCAATACTCTTAACAGGTCTCCTTGCTTCTACTCGTGCTTATCTACAATTTGTTGTCCACAAACACAAATCTGATCATTTCACTCTCCTGCTCAGAGATTTCCCATGCCTTTTCATGTCACTTACAATGAAATCCAACACTTTTGCCCTGCCTGTGAGGTCCTACATGATGTAAGAGGTGACCAACTGCAACTTCTTTTCAACCCCATTCATTGTGTTACTACATACACTTCTAACAGCCTCTGTGAATGCTCACACTTCTGCCTCTCCAACTTTGGATCCGCTCTTTCTTTATCTGGAATATTCTTTCCCAGTTCTGTGCCTGGCTTGATGCCTTTACTCAAGCCTATGTGAACAGTGTCTGCAGCAGCTTCCATGTGTCCATGTACCACTCACCTTTCAATCCCTGTCTCCAGACACCACTTTAGAAAATCAGTGCTTCCTATCTGTTAGATTGTTCCACATAAAGGAAATGACCCAGCTTGTGTATAACTAACGCTGGCTGTGGTATTTGACACTATTGGACACTATCTTCCTTGAAATATTCTTCACATTGTGTGACACCACTTTCTGATTTATTTATTCATTCAGGTGTCTTCTAGGCATTGGGTTGGAGCATGAGCATCACTCATGAAAGTTACATTCCACTGAGGACAAAGGCAATGAATAAATAATGAATGCATAGCCTGAGGTTTTCTCTGTAGGAGAGGCCTTTTCTGACTATCCTGTCTAAATAAAGGTGCTCTTTCATTTACTATCCTTTGGCTCTTCACTGATCACCACCATACCTGCTCTTACACACTAGAATGTAAGCTCGCTGAGAGCAGGAGCTCAAGAACTTATTTACTGGTTCTTGCTCTAATTCTGGTTTTTAAAACACTACCTAGCATGTGGTTGCAGGGTCTCCGTAAATATTTTCTGAGTTACTGAATGAGTCATTGTATGGTTAAGCCAAGGAGAATATCATTTATTTGAGGCCTTACATCTTGCTGTAATTTCAAGTAATTGTTTTTTCTTATTTTTGATGTGGGACATTCAAGTAGTCACAAGTTTTTAGAAAGTGTATACAACATCCACATGGTCCTGAGGGAAGTTGGGTGCAGTTTACACCATTACAATAAAATTGGAAAGAGAAAAGAGAGGTATGAGCTCACTGCGGTGTGTCCCCAGGGAGAGCTTTATAGTGCAAAAGGTAGAGATGAAAACTGTGAGCTTTTTTTTTTTTTTTTTCGGTTTGAATGAAAGTCTCCGTGTGCCTGAAAAACCATTGCCTACGTCTGTGGCTCCATGTGGAAGAAGTCATAGCAAGTTCACATTCAGCTGATTGCCTCTTTTACAATTTCTAGATATAATTGCAATATCCCTGGTTGCGCCCTTATTTTTGCTGTTCCTCAGGTACATTTTGATCTGTCGCAGGAAGTCAAACTAATTCCCTGGACTTCAAAATTAACTAGCAAAGCCTCAGTGAAGCTGACCAGCTTATTAAGTGCTAGAAAAGCGCCACTGTGCAAACCGAGTGTGATAGTAAATCCAAAGTGAGAAAATGAATGTGTTCCTGGTTTTACTGTCGAGAAGGTATCACACTTAATGAATTATACTGTGCAAACATTTCCTTTTTAACCCATAATAAAATCCTGATTTCAGAATAAAACGTTTTCTCTCTCTCTCACACACACACGTGAACACATGCACACACACACTGACACAGACACAGAAATAAAGCACCTTGAGGCTCAAGCACTGAAAATTGCATTTTTGTCGATTATAATATAAAAATACACATGAGCTACTACAGGATGCCACACCCTTTTGTTATGTGTTCTTACAAGTAGAAAATGAAACATTGCTCTTGCATTGATGGAAGAAACAAAATGACTAATTGCAGCTTCATCAAGTCCTGGCAGGGTGAGGAGGGTGGTTTTTCCAGCAGCCCACCACCCTCACCTGGCATTAAACATGCCCCAGTGAGTAGCCTTCCTGACACACTGACTTGGAGAAGTTCTCTGTGTCACACGCGAACATCACTGCCAACCACAGCGTCCTCCTGGGTGTGTGGCCCCATGGCTGTGCAGGATCTGTGGCAAGAACTTAAAAGGTGAGACCCATGTTTAATAGTCTAAGTTGGCTTTATCACTATTGTCACCATTGTATGTGTAGAGGTGGCTGGTGGTAGTTATGACAGTGGCCAATCCCTGACTTGACAAAATGTGGTAGGTGATCCTTTGAGGTAGCCCCAAGATGCCTACCCCTCCAGTGAATACGGCCTCGTATAATTCTTTCTCATTGAGGATGGGAGGAACCTGCCATTTTCTCCTAACCCATAGAACAGGTGAAGAGGATTTTTCTAAAGGTGTGATTAAGGTCTCTACACATTTGACTTTTTTAAAGGGGGAGTATTTTGGGTGTTCATGACCCAATCAGATGAGCCCTTCTCTGAAGTTGGAGACTCAGCCAAGTGCTAAGTCTTGAAGAATCGAGAGACTTTCTTGTCTGGACCTGCAAGGCAATGGGTTATGCCAGCAAACTGAGGCAGCTTGGAAGCAGATCCTTTCCTGATCAAGCCTGCAGATAATGGCATGGCCCAGCCAACCTCTCGAATTCAGCCTTGTTAAGACCCTGAGCCAAGAACTCAAGTAAAGTAGGTCTGGACTCCTGACCTACAGAACTTGTGAGATAATAAATATATGTTGTTCCCAGCTGATAGTCACTTCTTCCTCACCATAGAAAAGTGATACACACAGATATAGGAAGTTAAAAAATGCATGCTGAGCCAAGACAAAGATTCAGGGAATGAGCTACGCTCTCTGCTACCAGAGTGAGAGAAAACTCCATGAAGACACTGATGAGATTCTAAATCCAGTGTTCCTGATCAGCTGAACATCTAAGTGGTATTTATATAAATCTACTTATTTGGCTTACAATATAATTTATATAAATAGCACATTCTCATTCTCTAAGCCGGTGCTGTTTATTTTTCTTTTGTATATCGATTAGACTGTGAAATTTGTTTGTTTCTCAAGTATAAAATGCACTACCATCTGGATAAAAACTGTAAAAAAATCAATGATTTGGAAAGCATCAAATATACAGATGTTTAGTGTTGAATAAACTAACATTCCGAATGCTGGACTGATTTGAATTTTCTTGTATATGGATGTTTTGGGACCAGGCAGATACATCACCTGAAGCTGTAGATAATGATAAGAGACCAGATTTTTTTTTGTTAGTGATGACAATACACTAACATGAATAGAATTTTTCTAAGCCTGCACCTATCTGTGTTTGATAGAATGTTTCTACTTATTCCCCTATGCCAGAGCTTAATATATATTTGAAGTGAATTATAACAAAACTTTCAGCCTTTCAGATCATTAAAGTTACATTTGTATTTTGCTTCCCATAAATAGAGCTTCTTATTGCTTTCTTTTTCTTCACAGTACCCAAGTCTTGTTGGCAATGATTTATTATAATAGAAGAATATCACACATTAAAACAAGAAAGAGCTAGAGGTTCTATTTGGCCAAATAGAGTAATTCTTGTTGCTTCTAGCTTGAAAATTCTGATCTGGCAAGACAGATAGTGGCATCTAGTTTTTGATATTCAGAAATACAACGGAGAGCTTTCATGTGGTTTGATTGACTGAGGAAGTAACTTTGAGGAATTTTGTAATACCACATTCCTGATTATTGAAAATAATTCATAGATAGTAACATAACATTTGTGCCGTCAAGTTGTTTCCAGTGAAGTGGGTAAAAAACGCTATTTCACAAGTCATAATAATTTAAGTGAAGGAGATTAAATCTTCCTTGTAGAGGTACAGGGAGTGATATAATCGAGGAAAAGAAAGATGGGAAAGAAAGGGTTTCTATTTGGAGGGGGAGATAGAGCATGAGTACTAAACAATTTTAAAATTTTAATTTGTTATAAATACTTGACGTCTGAATCTGGTATACAAGAAAATGTTTTTGTTGTTGTTTTGTTTATTTTGTTATGAGCACTAGAGGTTGTATGTGCACTTTAAAACAAAAAATTCTTGCACACACACATGAATTTTTAGTTCGCATGTTTATACTTTTATGTGATGAATGGAACAAATGATCAGTTGCATCCTTCAAAAATCGTTCTTTCTTGGGGACTGCCTTCTAGACAGCTGACCTTTGTACATTGTAGAATTATAGGGCAATTACCTCCAATAATCTGTTAGTGGCAGTAGGCATGCGATTGAATGAGAGGAGTAGAACAAGAATACGCTGCACAGAAAATGACTAGGATTAGGTTTTTTTATGTTGATCTCTAAATGCGTTATTCTTTCATGCATTTCTCATTACAAATGAATACTAATAACACTGTCCCACTAACAAGAGCAACACTTCTTAATACAACAAATATTTGACATTTAAAGTGTTTCCATATTTCTCTTTTTTCAAGAAGAAATGATCTTTAAAAGAACAGAATTTTTTTGTTGTTGTTGAATGTGATCTTGGGTGATAGAAAAGGAAAACATTCCTATACATCCAGATTGATTGATTGATTGACTGATTGATTTTGCTTGAATTTTGTGTCACAGAAGAGGCACTGATTCCCCACTGGTTCCTGCTCTCAGCACGTGCAGCTGCCTGTGGGTGGTGAGTACAGTATGAGAACAAAGGTTCATCATATGAAGAAAGAACACACCATGGTCTTCCAATGTTTGGTTCCTTCTTCTGGAATTGCTGAGATGTGGTCCAAACTCCCAGAAGAGAACTCTTCTTTTCACTTAATGATTATGGCTTTATTGTACTATAATTTCCCCTTGTTTAAAACTGCATTTACATATTGATTTGTAATATTGGTTTTGTTGTGATATTGCTTTAAAATAACATTTCTACAAAGAAAAGATAATTATATATTTTTTATTTTATGTTCCAAGTCCAAGTCCAATGAATGGTGTCTAAATTAGTGGTCAGTTTGGTTTCTTATAGTTTACTAAATATGGAAGTTGAGAAGGTATTCATTGCTACCTAAGTTATTTTTTAAATTATGTTTATCTTATTGTTTGAGAGAAGTTGAGAGAGGGAGAGAGAGAGAGAGAGAGAGAAGTGAGGAAGGCCCAGAGCAGTCTCCATAGTTGTACATCATTTGTTGTGACACGGTTTCATTCCACACATCTGGGTGTGGGGCCACACAGGGCAGAACCAAACGAGGCGCCTCCCACTCACAGAGGTGGTGAGAACTTTTGTCACCATGTCATCCTGGCACTTGCCAGTTGTCCTGCAGTTCAGCATATGATTTTGCATAGGCAGGGGCCAAGAATTGAACATGGAACCTTGTGATTTTGAGGTAAGCACTCAACTACTGAGCTATTCTGCCATCCCCATGCAACCTAAATTTTTTAGAAAATGGATATACTATTTAAAATCAATTATATAGCTTAGAAAATAAAATACAATTTATGATTAATTATTAATACAAAAAATATGGGGATGCCACAGTGACTCAATGGGTTGAGAACTTGCCTTGCAGCCCTGGGGTCTGAGGATCGAATCCTGACCCCAGCCCGTGACCCATATGCTGAACCTGAGCGTGGCCCCAGTTCGGCTCTCACCCGGGAAAGCTTCCACATGTGAGGCCTCCGACCTGATTCTTGCCTTGTGCGGCCCCTGTCCACTTGTGTGGAATGGAAACCGTGTTGAAAACTGATGACGTACAACCGTGGAGACTGCTCTGGGCCCTCCTCCTTCTTCTCTCTCTGTCTCTCTGTCTGTCAAAAGAACAATAAAAATAAATCTAAAAAAAAATGCAAATTTTATACTTTTTTTATCTAGATTGCAGATTTGAAATATCAACTTTGTTTCAGGAGGAATATTGTATAGTCTAGTCTCAGTGCTGTTGCTTTAATATGGACGTTCTATAGGAACTACTGTTTTATTTAATACGTGTTTGAGATATTTGTGTTCCAAGACTGATGCTGTGTCCTTGGCATTCGGAGAGAAATATGATGCACCTGATACAGACTAGTGGAGGAAAATAGACAGTGTACTCTGATAGGAACTAAATGAAGTAAGCACAATGACTTTTATAAGACACATTGTTTCAATCTATTTTTTGTGCTAATGTGGAAATGAGAACAAAGAATGGCTCACTTGCCAGCAGTTAATCATGTTCAGTTAACTTGTACTGGTCGGTGGCCCTTTGGGAGTTGGCTGGCACGTGTCAGTTATTATTATAGATGAGGGAATAGGATGTGGAAGTGAGCGTGAAGCACATAGTCAGATGAGTTGAATATTAACCCCAGCCTAGCCCTCAATTACTAACTCTGACCTCTGGCAAATGATGAGACCCCCCCTCAGTGCTGCACAACTCTTTTGCAATAGCAGGTTAATAATCATACCTCCCTCAACAGATTGTGAGGCATAAAGAGATAATATAGAAAAACCACTTAGTACAAAGTTGGAAGTACAAATTTTTATTAAGCACATGCTAATTGTTCAGAACTGCAAATTCCATATGAACATTACAGACAGAACATTTTTTTTTATGGTTTCTAGATCATAAGGCAATTAGAGTATTTTGGTAAAGACAAGATAACCCATTTGTAATACAAAATTAGATTAAAAAAAAATCAAACATTTGGTGACATTACACTAATCAGTAAGGAAACTAGCAGGATTTCAGGGATGAGAAAGATAAGTAGACTGTGGCAAAAATTTATATGATAATAAATTTTAAACTTACAAGAGCTTTGTCTAGTTTATGTTTGAACTCATGGCCTTTGAAAAGTTTATTAAATAATCTCAATGTATATAAGAATACTGTAAAATTTAAGGGATTATCCCCACTTTACAGGTGATTATGCTAAAGTCCCTATAGCTCAAATGAATTGCTTATAGTTATAGTTATACTTTCTATATTTCAACCCTTGGCTTTGACTTTGAACCTTGGGGAATTAATCATCTATTACCTCTGTAGGGGTGTTGGACACAGGCTATGCTTACACAATATGAATTTGGATAAGTCAGTAAAGAAGGGACAGTCATCTCATATGGAAGAATTAGCTGGAGCAAAGGCACATGGGTGAGTAAGTTGTGTTTGGGGGATAGTGATTGATCCATCTTAATATAAATGATTGGAATAGCCTGGGGTTAGTAAAGTTGAGAATGCAACCAAAGGAAACTGAACCCAAAGTGAATCAAACAACTTAAAGTGACTCAATATTAAGAAACTCAACTTAAAGTGACTTATACAAATAACTTCTTTTCCAACAAGAAGATTGCTATCAGGACTTCCATATTTCATTTTTATTATTTCTCTTCTTTATCCATAATGGGGTGAATTTTGTCCTTAGGCTTGTCACTTTATGGTCTTGTCAGTTCAAAGTAGAAAAGTTAAAGAAGATTAAGGAAGAAGACTAAAATATCTGTGCAAGCCACACCTGATTACTTCTTTTAGGAAATGCACAGGTTTCCCAGAATCACCATGAACCCCAAACCCCAACCAAGTAGATTCTTAGCTAGGTCACACTGGCCTAAACTAGCTCACATAATCACACCAAGGTATTACAGGGCTGGTCAACTTTTAGTATAATAATTAGCTTTGAGGATACATTATGTTGCAGTAACAAACAACTCCCCTCAAATCTTCATGCATTTAAGGGAAAGGAAAAGAGAGCATGGAAAAACTGAAATATTTTTAAAGCTTTGGCTTAGAAATGAAAGCGATGGGCCTTCCTTCCTTCCTTGGCAATGCTCTTGGCCCTTCATGAATGTCTTCTTTCCACCCTTTTGCTCAACGTACCATTTTTCATCTTTTGCCCTTGACCAAACTCTGCCAATTCTTCCACTCCTTCAAAAAATATACAGTGTTCCCTCGCCACTTCGCGCTTCATGTTTTGCGGGTTCAGTGCTTCGCGGGTTTTTCCAAAATATTCATCAGAAAATGAAAATGAAAAAATACAACCATGTCGGCAGCCACATGGCGGAAAGGAGCGTTGTTTCATGTGGATGCGTGAGAAGGATCCCTGCACGTCAAACAAAGAGCTGAGCTGACTCAGAGCCCATCCCACGGGCTCTCATAAAGGCGCGTGATTGGTTTCCGGGGCGACATCGACCCATGAGAGCACGAGTGGATTTATCCCTGTGAGTTGATGGTCTGCGCATCATCGCAGCCTCACCTAGCATCTTCTCTTGTTGTATCTCGCCAGTCTTGTCCATGATGTTGACTGTCCCGCATACTGTATTTTAGTGTTGTGTTGCGATAACTTGTTTTGTGTAAGCGATCACTTTTTTTATTAATCAAGCCCTTATAATGCCGCCTAAGCGCTGTGCCCCTGCGAAAGCTTCCTCCGGGGCGCCCAAGAGGAAGAAGATGATGACCATCAGCGGAAAAGTGAAACTTTTAGATATGATCAAAGAGGGCAGAATTGATGCATCTGTGGCACGCCATGACGGGGTGAATGACTCTACAGTGCGGGACATCAAGAAAGAGGAAGCAAACATCCGCAAACCTGCTTCAATAACCTTCAATAAAGAAGCGAAACGTGTGGTCACTCCGCGCAATAACAGAATTGTGAAAATGGAAGCTGCACTGGCATTGTGGATTGCTGATGGCAGGAAAAAGACAGTGAGTTTGGACACTAATATGATCAGGACAAAGGCCAAAGCTCTCTACGACCCAATCTTGCCCGATGACGACAATGAAGAGGCTGAAGAAGGTGCTGACGAACCTCAAGCCAGTACTAGCGCTGCCAGGAGGG
>PVKE010015872.1:6094-16688 GCA_004027555.1 Craseonycteris thonglongyai
TGGAGCCGGGGGCGGAGCTGGTGGAGCCGGGGGTGGAGCTGGTGGAGCCGGGGGCGGAGCTGGTGGAGCTGGTGGAGCCGGGGGCGGAGCTGGCGGAGCCGGAGGCGGGGCCGCGGAGCTGGTGGAGCCGGGCTGGAGCCGGGGCGGGCGCTGAGCTCACGAGTCGCTGGCGCGTGTGCGCCGCGGCGCTGCGCTGCGGTCCTTGCGGGGCGCACGGACGCGTTGTCAGGCCCAGAAGGGAGCCGCAGCGGGACCGCGCGGGTGAGTCGCGGGCCAAGCGGAGGCTGAGCGTGGCCAAGGTCACGGGACACGCACTCTGCTGGGACCCTCGGTCTCTGCCCGCGCCCGGCCTCCCTCGGCCTTGGGCATCCCGGGGTGGACGGCTGGGAAATGGGTCGTGGGAGGTGGGGGCACTGTCCTCAGGAAGGTGGGCGTCTGGTTTCGCCCCCCGGGGCTCGTCCCGCAGTCTTGCCAGGTGCCCTCGGGAATGCGTCCTAAGCGCGCTCCCTGACAGGCCGGGGGTAGCGCATCGCTGCCAGGAGCTGCCGCAGCGTCCCTGACCCGGACCCGAGCCCAGGCTGCGCTCCGGAGGGCTTCCTGGGAGAGGGGCCCCCGGCTGGGCCCTGAACGGGGGGGACACCCCAGGAGCAAAGGGGGATGGGGAGTAGTGACAGGAAGGCCACCCATGGGGCCCAGCCCTGCCCTGGCCGGTCACCCTGCAGCAAGGGCCCTGGGTGAGGGGGGCAGGGTGCCAAGCTCCCAAAGCACCCCTGCGTGAACCATCCCCTGGGCACATGTGGGGTTTGGCCTGGCATTCAGGGCCCCTTGACCCCATCCCCCCTGCTTTGGCACTGCCCCCTCGACTGCACAGGGCGCCCGCTCTCCCAGGCTCTGGTCTCCAGCTGCATTGTTCCACCCCTGCTCCTTCTCATGTGACCTCAGGACCCCCTCCTCCAGGAAGCCTTCCCTGCCCCCCAGGCTGAGTTGGGTGGCCCCCCAACCCCTGCCAGCACCCCAGCCCACACCCCGTGATGACCAGCGGTCCTTGTGCCTTCTGTGCAGGGCTGCAGTGTCACCAGAAGACCAGGAGGTCCGGGAGACCAGGGGGGTGTCTGGCCCCTCCGTGCCCCGCCCCAGCTCTGGCCTGAGTTGCACCAGGACCAGCTGCTGCCCACCTGCCTCATGGCGCCCCTGCTCGCCCTGCTGCTGGTCGCTCTGGGGAGCTTACCTCTGGGTAAGACGGAGGGAGGGACCGACCCATGTTTGGGGGCAGGTGGGCTGAAGGTGGGCAGGGAGGCCAGAATCCCCGCTGAGCACTTCTCGCTCTTCTGCTCTGGGGAAGGTGACAGCCTGGGGACCTGACAGGCTGGAGGAGGTGCCTCTTCCTGTTGAGTGACCCCTGTCCCCTTCCACGCCACCCCCGGCCCCCAGCCCAGGCTCTGGACTGCCACGTGTGCGCCTACAATGGGGAGAACTGCTTCAACCCCATGCGCTGCCCAACCATGGTCACCTACTGCATGACCACGCGCACGTGTGAGTCAGCGGGCTGTCCCCACAGCCCTTCCTGGGGAGACAGCATGGAGGCTCCCTCCTGCCCCTGGGAATGTGGGGGAGGCTGAGGGGTGAGGCTCCCACGGGCCCCAGGAGCCTTTCTGGGAGCCCCAGCTGAGGAGAACCTGCCCCAATGACCCTGCATGCTAGCGTTGGGCCAATCTGGGGTTCCCGCCCCTCTTGGGGTCCAGCCCCTCTCAGGTCCCGACCCCTCAGAATCCCAGCCCTTCTTGGGGTCCCAGCCCCTCTCAGGGTCCCAGCCCCTCTCAGGGTCCGGCCCCTCTTGGGGTCCCAGCCAGCCTCCCATCCTCTTCAGACTACACCCCAACCAGGATGAAGGTGAGCAAGTCCTGCGTGCCCACCTGCTTCGAGACCGTGTACGACGGCTACTCCAAGCATGCGTCCACCACCGTCTGCTGCCAGTATGACCTCTGTAACGGCGCTGGCCTCGCCACCCCGGGGACCCTGGCCCTGGCGCCCATATTCCTGGCCACCCTCTGGGGTCTGCTCTGAAACCCTGGCCCCCTTTCTTCACCCCCAGACCCACTCCAGGCCAGAGCTCTGAGAGGCACAGCCTCACCCTCACCCCACACACCCCACCTACCAGGTGCCCTCCCCCAGACTCCCTCAGCCACACCCCGGACGACACTTGACCTCCCCCAAAAAGCCTTTGGGCGTCTCCCCCGGACATCATCTATCCCTTTCGAAAGGCTGAGGTGGGACTGGGCCTCCCAGGGAGATCTGGCCTCAGGAGGAGAGCTGGACCCTCCTGTCCCCGGACGGGTCATCCCCCAAAGTGTGCTATTTACGGGGGTCTTCAGCTGGCCAAGGAACACTGCTGTGCAGGGAGACGTGCCCCTGCTTCCTGGCAGCCCTGGGGGCAGGGGTGGCATGAGGGCCACAGGAGGAAGGCCGTTGCTCCCAGCTGTCCTGAGGAGGCGTCCCCGGCAGCCTTGGTATTATTTGTGGACGGGGCAGGTCCCCAGGTCTGGGTGGTTTTACTAGATGCTATTGCTAAACGCTGAACTGTAGCACAGCACTTTGCAGAGGCAGCTGTGACTGGATGAACTTGACCTGAACCCTAGCCAGATAGGTTTAGCCAACTGCAAAGGAGAAATGAACATGTGACAAAATGAAATCATATATTTATTCCCATAAACAGAGTTTGGGATGTGAATCCCCGTCTCTTTACTTGTCAAGTAAATAAAACTACCTACTGACAACCACAGCCGGGCTAGTTCTTGGACACCCCAAGGGTGTGAACCCCTTGAGTTCCCTCCCGTGGAAGGCACAGGCCCCTGGGTGCAGCCAGCGGGGGCAGGGCCAGGCCAGCTATATTTGGTCGGCTTGAGAGCTAACCCTGGGGCTATTTTGGGCAGGGAGGGAGGGGGATGGGCCACCTGGTTTTCAGGCCCTGGGGAACCTAGAGGACTGCACCTCTATCAAGGGGGCTGAAATGTGTCCCAGTGCCGTAGGGGACACACCCATTCAAGTCAAGACAGCCTGCAGGAGAGCGGCCCGTATCCTGAGGGTGGAGCTGGGCGGGGTGGGCAGAGCCTGGAGGAGGGGAGGGAAATGGCTAGAAGGGAGGGGTGGAGGGCGCCTTTGCAGAGGAGGTGCCCCTGCAGGTGCAGTCTGGACTCCCCACACACCCTCTAGAGGGGTGACCACTGTCCGGTGCCGGCAGCAGGATCCTGGTGGGAAAAGTTCGTGGCCAGTGGGCCGCGGACCCGAAGCGCCATAGCAGCCAGGAACCCCTTTTACTGGTCAACTGTTAGGGCAAGTCTTTGCTGTTTGGCCAGTTCTACAGCATTTTCATGGTGCTGCTCATCCTCAGTCTTCACAACGAGCAGAACAAACCACCAGTGTCATCAAAACCCAGTTGGCGGGAAAGCCGGGAGGGCTCAGCAGGTTAAGCACTGGCTTTGCAGCCCCAGGGACTGAGGATCGAATCCCGGCCCTGGCCCATGTGGACCCATGTGCTGAACTGGAGTGTGCTTCCCCTATGGGAAGCCCCCAGCGAGGTTCTTGGCACCCCGGTTCAAGGCCCCCAGCCCAGTTCCTGCTTTGAGCGGCCCCCGCCCACCTGTGTGGAATGAAACCAAGTCGAAATCTTTAAATAAAAAAAAAAACCCAGTTGGCAACATTCATGGAAACCCCCCAGATGCCTTGTGGAGAGTATTGCTGTTGCTCCTTCTGAATCGCAGCTACACCCCTTTGGAATTCATCAACTCCCACGCTTTGAGCTAATTACTGGGAGCCCCGTGAGTCTGGCTTCTCTCCTTTCCTTACAGAGTGTTAAAGCTCTAACTACATCCCTTAGAAATAGCCATGCTTTAGGAGAGCAACCTTTTCACAGTGCGCTCGGGGAGACTGAGACCCCAAACACCACACTTGGCCACCGGGAGATTTTTAATGGAAAAGACACCCCCCCAAAGGCTCTCTTCAACCTCATCGGAAAGGCCCCTGTCTGGTGCTGTAACAGCCCTGCACCCCGGGCCCCAAGGAACAGGTTCTTGGATTCACGGTCACCCCTGAAGTAAAACTCCCGAACGCCAAGGGCATGCGCACTAAGGACCAAGAACTGGAGATTCCTGGGACTTGAAGCAGCCACCTGAGGCAGGTGTTGTGCGTCCTGTCTAAGGAACAGCACCGATCTCACGGGCAGGGCCTCTCTACGGTGGCCTTTTGGACTTGGAAGGACCCTCCTAGAGTGCTCAGAGCATGTGACTGACACCTGGTCCTTCGACCTGTTTAGCTGGTTACCTTCAGGTCTGGGTTCCTGGGTCAGAACTCTTACATTATACAAACCGGATTCATCCTTCTGCTCTTCATTTTGTTCTGTAGAATTGTTCTTTCAACTCCGCACCTGTTGTCTCTGTAACCTCTGTAGAAGCAACACACCCAATAGGACGGTGCTGGCCCAACACTTCGAGACGCTCTTCAATGCTCATCGCCCTGACAGGGCAGGGACTTGCAGTGGGAAATGCCTGACAGCCCCCTCTCCCCGCTTCCTTGTGGTTCCTCACCCATGGCCAAACCAAAACAAACAATTTAGAACTACATGCCTGGCATAAACATCGCTGAAAAGTGGAGGTGAAGTAAAGCTCTCGTCAGACGTGCTGAGGCAAGAAGAACGGAAACCTTTCAAGAAATGTGGAAGCAAGTGCCCCAGAAATGGGAAATGCAAGGTAATTTTTTTTCTATTTTTAAAATTACTTTAGGAGATAACTGACTGCTTAAAGCAAAAATAGCAACAACATATTGTGGAATTTCTAGCAAATGTAGCAGTAAACTATTATATATGACAACAGTAGTACAAACAGACCAGGAGAGGGAAAATCTGAGTGCACGGTTGTAAGTAGATTTCTTGGATATAGACTGTAATAAGTTAAAGATGTGTACTATACACACCAAAGTAACCGCTAAAAAAATGAAAGAGAAAGAAAAGAAACATCGAGAAGAGTTCCACCTACTGAAGCAACAAAGGAGATAAAATGGAATCCTAAGAAATTAATTAGTCAAAGAGAAGGCAGAAAAAGAGGGAAAAAGAAAAACAGGTTGGACAAAGAGAAGACAAATGAAAGGATGAGAGATTACAACCCAACTACACCAATGGTGACCCCACGTAAAAAGCAGAGGTTGTCAGGCAGGACAAAAAGAGAAAGAGCCAAGTGTACGCCAGGATCGAGGAGACGTGCAAACACTAGCAGCCATCCCAACCTGCTTGACAGTACAGGTGGCCCTTGAACAACACGGAGGGGCGCTGACCACCTGTGCTGTAGAAAATCTGAATAATACCAAGTCAGCCCTCTGCATACAAGGATTCCCAACGAGACTGAACATACCGTTGGGCATTGAACAACATGAGCTGAACTTCGAAGGTCCACTTCCCCCCTGCAAGTGGACTCGAGAGGTTCAAACTCTAGTTGTTCAAGCGTCACCTGTGCAGAATGCTCCACCCACGGAAGAACCCATTCTTTTCACGTACATTCAGAACATTTGCCTAGATAGACTGTGTTCTGGGCCGTAAGACAAATCTCATAAATGTACAAGGGTTGAAAGTATACAAATTATTTTCTTGAACAACAGTGAAATTAAATTAGAAACCAAGAACAGGAAAATACCTCTAAGATCCTCAAATATTCAGAAAGCTGGGCAACACATTTCTAAATAACGTGTGGGTCAAAGGAGAAATTTAAAAGGAAATGAGGAAGTATTTCCAATTAAATGAAAATAAAAACACAATATATAATGCTTGTTTTAGAAAAAAAAAAAAGTTTTCGTTGACCTGAAAATTACTAGCAAAAAATGAGTTTATTTGGGAAAAGCAAAGAATTGCAAGCTATAGCAAAAACCATCAGCAAGTCTAACGAAGGAGAGGGTAGGTATTTAATGGAGAAAAAGGAAGTCGAACGGTTGGTTTGAACAAAAGTCTATTGGGGCAAAAGCGAGAGTTCACGGGTTACTGGTTGGCTGAGTGGCTGGGGTGGTCATTTTCTCGTAGGCGATGCCAGGCACCTGTAACTGGTGACTTTTCCTGTTTGTGTCTGTAATTGACCGTTCTTCCTGTTACTGAGATGAGTGTGATGGGAACGCCCCTCCCCCACCCCCACTACATTTTAGTGGTTTCCTTTTATTACTTTTTACTCTCTGCGCAGTCACCTAAGTGTCCGCCTTCTGAAACCAGAACCAAAAAGAGCAAGTCAATCCCAAGTACGCAAAATTTTTTTAAAAGAGCAAAAAAAAAATCAATGAAATAAAAAACAATTGAGACCATCAATCAAACCAAAAGCTGGTGCTTTGAGAATACCAGTAAGAGTTTAAAACCCCGAGCCAGAATGATCAGAAAGAAAAGAGACAAATCACTACTATTGAGGAGAAAGATGACGCTATGCCAAGGCATAATGACATTAAAGGGATCATACGGAAACAAACAACATTACACCGATAAATAATTTAAGACGTAATGGGCAAATTCCTTCAAAGACACACGCTAGCCATGCTCACTCAAGAAAATATATATAACCTGATGGTCCCTCTGTCTTTTAAAGAACTTGAAATGGTAGTTAAAAATCTTCCCACCAAGAAAACTCCAGTGAATTTTACAATGCAGTTAAAGGAAGAATAATACCAATTTCCTACAACCCCCATCCAGAAAATATGGCATACAGCCCACTCATCCAGGCGGCAGCATCACCCTGATACCCAAACCAGACACAGATGTTGCAGGATAAACAAGCTACAGACAGAAGTAAACATTATAAACAAAACGACCCCGTCTAGTCACGGGCCGGGGGTAGCCCACCCCTGTCCCTGGCCTGTTGCCCACGTGGCACCTGGTTAGGGTTGAGGCTGGTGTCAGGTTGGGCCTAGGACGGTTGAAGGGGTGGGTGGGCTGCCCAGTGGGGTCACAACCCCAGCCAAGAGGATGGACGTGGGATGGGGACCCTCAGAAGCCAGGGACAGGCCGGGAGCCGCCACTGTCGCTGGGCTTGAAGGACTCCCTGGAAAGTGCTCCTGCACCCTGTGACCTTCAGCCTGCGGTCCTGCCACGGTGGCCCTGCAGGGACCACTTTCTGCAGAGTGGAGAGGGCCGGCCCCTTTCCGTCCTGCAGCCTGCGGCACCTCAGACCCACCCGCCAGAGTGGGCGCATTGGGGTGCAGGGGTGGCTCTGAGTAAGGGGAGCCACGCCCCCCGGGCAGGCTCCTCCCAGTGCCCCACTCCCCGGTGGCCACCAGGGGGCGCGCTGGCCCCAGGACCGGCCCGTCTGAATATTCCCATTGCAGGGGGACCGCGGGACAGCCCTGCAGCCCTGCAGAGGGTGCCAGGGCCACCAACGTCAGCCACAGGTGACATGGAGGGGTGCTGGCTTCCAGGTGGGTGCCAGAGGCTCACGTAGGGAACCCAGGTTCTGCTCAAGGCCCCTGGTGAAGACAGTGCGACCCCTCCACCCTGGGCAGGCGGGATTGGATGTGGGTGGGGCGGGGTTCCGTGGGGGGCGGGGTTCCGTGGGGCGGGGCCTGGGGGTTCCGTGGGGGCGGGGCCTGGGGTTTCCGTGGGGCGGGGCCTGGGGGTTCCGTGGGGGCGGGGCCTGGGGCGGGGTTCCGTGGGGGCGGGCCCAGGAGAGACAGGTGCACTGACTGGTGGTGAAGAGCGAAGGCCACGCCGTCACGCCATCTTCACGGCTCTGTCACAAACATCCAGGACCTCCAGATCCCCCACCCCACCCCCAGGGACTGGGGACAGTGACTCATCTCTTCTCGGCCAGCTGCCACCCCTTCGCTGGCTGCCGGGGTTGGAGGCACACAGGGTTTCTCAGGCCAGCCTGCAAGGGCTCTGTGCTGACCCCCGTGAGGCCTGAGAGAGTGGTGGCTGCCCAGGAAGGGGCAGTACCCGCCGCCCCAGGTCCTCCTAGGAGGGGCCACGTCTCCTCGCTGGGCCACCTGCTGGCTGCTTGATGCTCACGGAGGTACAATGATTCCAATCGCTCCGATCCAGGCAGCGGGCCCAGAACCAGGTGCTCAGGGGCTGTGCTTTCTTGGTACGTGGTCCACACACGCACACACACGCACACACACACAGCAGAGGGGGCTGCTGGGCTCACCTGCCGGGGTCCACACCAGGTAGCTGCACTGACCGTGGCCAAGGCTGGGCAGTCAGTTCTGCACAGCTCCACGGCTCTGGAGCCTGGGGGGTCCCAAGCCGGCCCCTGGAGTCTCTTGTCTTGGACCAAGGCCTGGGGGGGACAGCCTTCCTTCCTGGCTGCTCTGTGGGGGGTGGGGGCCCCTGCCCCATGCTCCAGGGGAGGTGCCTGGGCAGGGCCATGTCCCCTCCCAGGGGAAGGTGTGACTGGCATTTAGGCATCACACGGGCTGCCACGCCCGGCTCTGGGTGACAAGCCCTGGGACTTGGGGTCCCATGTGGCTGGATGGCCTATGCCCTTGACCCCCTCCACTCCTGGAATGACAGACACAACCACCCTGGTTTTCAATCCTTTATTCCTATGCGGAGTTTCGAGTAGAAAAATAAACAGAAGCCGGCAGAATGAATATGAAGTCAGAGGGGGCCAGAACACCTTGTGTCCCCTGCCCTCCCGCTGCGCGGCCCAGGGTGCTGCGTCCTCTTGTCTTTGGGGGGCGCGGGGGAATGGCTCCCCGTCCCCGCAGGACCAGGCCCCAGACCTCGAGGAAGCTGCCAGCCCAGGGCCTCTGAACCCCCCCCTCGTGGCTAGGGAGGGGCTGTGGGGTTCCCCGGGGCAGGGAGCACAAGGGATGGGGCATGGGGGTGGGGTCACAGGCTGGGGGCCAAGATGAGGGTGAGGAGCCCCAAGGCCAGGCCCAGGGAGGCTCCGCGGAGCAGGGGGCGGGCAGGAGCGCTGCTCAGTAGCTGCGCGTTGCACAAGTCGTTCTGGCAGCACTGGGTGGACGAGGTGCCACCGCTCAGCTGGCTGGGCTGGTTGAACTTGGGGATGCACGAGTCCACGCAGTCCTTCTCCACCAGGTTCCCGGACAGGGGCTCCACTGAGGACAACGAGCCTGGTCAGGCCTGAGGGGCCCCCTCTGAACCCCACGCCCCACCCAGTGTGCGTCCACAGCACCCCAAGTCCCCGCGCCTGGCCTCCCAACAGTCACAACATCGCTGCCCCCAGCCTCCCCGGGCTTGGTCCCCCCAACCCTGAGGGTACCTGGGCAGAGCCCTGCGGGGGCCCCGAAAACTCACCTTTGGTCATGGTCCTGCAGTAGCGGGAGCTGACAGGGCAGATCTGAGCCTTCTCACAGTTGGTGGCACTAGAGCAGACATGACATCGGAGACCCTGGGCTGGGGGGTGAGGGTGGCAGGGGGCTCAGTTAGCCATGGGGAGGCCTTTCAGGGACACAGGGAAACCTGGGTTCAGCTGGAAAAGACCCCCCCTGGACAGAACCATCCGATGCCCCTACCTTAGGCCAGTTGCCCTCTGGGGTCCCCGGGCCTGCAGGGCTCCGGTGCCCCAGGACCCTGCCTGGAGGAGGTGTCCTGTGCTGGGCATGGTTACAGGAATGGTGAGGAGGTGGCCGGTAAGGGTGCACTTAGAAACCCTGCCCTGCAGGCCTCCCAGCGAGCTCTGGGGTTCGCTCAGCCCCCCATCCCCGGAGAGGCAGACATGGGTGCTGAGGACCTGAGCCTGAGTCAGCACCCCCCCAGGGGGCTATCTGCGGGGCCAGGCTGAGTCTGTGGGAGGGATGGCTGATCGCGCAGGGCCTGGGGACCGGGAGGGGCAGGGGTGTGTGACCGCTGCCGCCCTCACCCCTCTCAGCGTGCCCACTGCGTGGGTCGCTCTAGGCGTCTCGGCTTCGGAAACGCTGTAAGTCTGATGCCACCACATCAGGCTGTGGGCTTCACTTTGCTTTACATTCTGAGTCTAGGACCCCCACAGCTTCAGGGTTCTCTGCGACTCGGGGCCTGGCCCCCAGGCTGAGGCTGCCGGCCCCTCCCCCACCAGCCCAGCCCCCGCCCCGCCGCCGGCCTCACCTGGCCCAGCGGCCACGGCCAGGAGGACGAGCAGCAGCAGGGCCGTCTTCATGTCTGGCGTCTCCGGGAGCAGTGGGGCCGCTCCCGTTCTGAGCCCTTATAGCTGGTCCCGCCGCGGATGGGAAGGGCTTGGGCAGCCAGCAGCGGCGTGGCACCAGGCCCCGCCCCGTCCTGGCTGGCCACACCCATCAGCCCGCAGGCCCCGCCCCCCCGCGCGGCCCCGCCCGCGGATGGGAAGGGCTTGGGCAGCCAGCAGCGGCGTGGCACCAGGCCCCGCCCCGTCCTGGATGGCCACACCCACCGGTCCCGCAGGCCCCGCCCTCCCCGCGCGGCCCGCCCGCTGATGGGAAGGGCTTGGGCAGCCAGCAGCGGCGTGGCACCAGGCCCCGCCCCGTCCTGGATGGCCACACCCACCGGTCCCGCAGGCCCCGCCCTCCCCGCGCGGCCCCGCCCGCGGATGGGAAGGGCTTGGGCAACCAGCAACAGGCCCCGCCCCATCCTGGCTGGCCACACCCGCCAGCCCGCAGGCCC
>PVKE010015872.1:16788-32978 GCA_004027555.1 Craseonycteris thonglongyai
GCCCGCAGGCCCCGCCCCGTCCTGGCTGGCCACACCCGCCAGCCCGCAGGCCCCGCCCCGTCCTGGCTGGCCACACCCGCCAGCCCGCAGGCCCCGCCCCGTCCTGGCTGGCCACACCCGCCAGCCCGCAGGCCCCGCCCCGTCCTGGCTGGCCACACCCGCCAGCCCGCAGGCCCCGCCCGCTGGAGGGGCCCTGCCCCTAGGGGTCTGCCCTCCGCCTCTCGGGGCTCCCTCCGTGCAGCCCCCATCGCCCACTGCCTCGCCCTGAGCTCGGGTCAGAGGCAGGGTCCGCGCAGGCGTCCTGTGGGTGCCAGGGCTGTGCCCAGGGCCCTGCCTTCCTGGGCTCTGGGCTCGGGGTCCCGGGTGGACTCAGCAGAGGCCTGGAAAGGGAGGCTGAGTGTCCCTCTGCGATGTCAGGAGCTGGGGGCCCAGGGGCCGGGGAGGCTGCTGGATGCGCCTGGACCAGCTGGGAGGTGGAGGCCAGTGTGACCTGCACGTGGGGGCGGGGCGTGGAGGCAACGACCCAACCCCTCATTGTAGGGGAAGCCGCGGGCCCCCCCGTCTCCAGGGCCCTGCCTCCCCCTCTTCAGGGGCCGGGACCCCTCCCACCCCGCGCTCCCCCCTCGGCTGGCCCAGCCCCCGCCTGGAGCAGGACGGTTGCTCTGGTCCGCAGAGGCCCAGGCTGTTGCAGACCTGGTGCAGGGCCCCGCCCCCCGCTCCAGGGGTTTGCACCCCTCACAAGAGAAACTGGGGCGCCCCCTCCCTCGCCCCTCTCTGCCTCTCCTGTGTGCTGCGCGGGCGGACCCTGCTGAGTGGTGTGGGTGGGCCCCACCGAAGAAGCCTCGTTGTGTCACTGCCCTGGTGGCTGTGCTGAGGCTGAGCCAGGCTGGGACTCAGATCAGCCATGCCCGCTGAGGGGCTCTCGCTTCCCACGGGCCTGCAGGTCTGGGGGCACCACAGACTTGGGGCCCTGGCCCTTCCTGCCCCACGGCACGGGGTCCCGGGGTACCACCCTAATGCTCTGTGCCATCCCTGAAGAGGTTACTGGAGGCTGGACCTGTCTCCAAGGTGCAGGGGGGTGTGGCGGTGGCTTCCGGGACCCTGGGGGCAGCGGGGGTGCAGGCAGGAGCCCCCAAGGGCTCCCCCAGCCTGGACAGGGTGCCTGTGCTGCTGGTCCCAGGCCCCTGGGGGCTTGTTTAGGGCAGCTGGGGTCTCACTGGGCCAGGCAGGTAGCGTAGTGGTCGGTCCTCACGTTCTCACCCAGACAGACGGTGACCCCAAGTTCTGAGGTCACCCTGCACGTCTCCAGCACAGTCATTCACAGGCAGCTGGGAGGGAGGGTGCCTGGAGGCTGGGATGCAGGGCACAGGGCTCATGACTGGGGGTGCGAGGGGCGTGGAGGGGGGTGACTCACTTGGGCCAAGGGGCACGGAAGCTGCTGAAAAACAGGTTTGGGGGATTGGAGCTCCTGGTGGAACCGCGTGTTCCGGGGGTGGGGGTGGGGCGGGGGCAGCGTGTCTGAGCATGAGGCCCTGGGACAGGGGCCGGACACCGGGCAGACACAGCAGGCACCGTGGGTGATTCCAAAATCAGGAGCCCTCAGAGAACCAGGAGCCATCGGGGCTGTGTAGCCAGGGAGGGCTGCCTGCAGGCGGCGACCTGGCTGGGGTCTGGGAGGCAGGAGTCCCTCTGACACCCTTTCACTGCCAGCGCCGTGTTGCTCGGGACCTGGGCCGGCTTTCCATCGCGACGGGCCCCTCCTTGCCGCCCCGCTCCCCGATGGAGCGTGCTCCAGAACCTGAGCCCTCTCATCTAGGCCCCGGGGACAGCCCTGCCCCAGACCTGGCTGTGCCAGTGGAATGTTGGCACCCGGAATGACGCCCAGCGGAGGCCCTGATGGGGCAAGAGGCCAAGAGTCCTGCCAGCCCCACGCTCGTCCGGATGCTCCCCGAACCCAGCTGCCCGGGAAGCCAGGCGGGACAAGCCCAGACGTCTGCTGGCAGCGGCAGCGAGGTTTCCCTGCCCCTCGTCTTCCTGCCCTGTCCCCGGGGCTTGGCCTCGGAGTTGAGAAGGGGCAGGAACCGGTGCCCAGGCCTCCAAGTGGTTGGGGCCCTGCGGTCCCACAAAGCCCACGTGTGGCCCAGGGAAGGCAGCCCCCGGCTCAGCAGCCTTCTGCACGTGCAGCCCTGGGCCGAGGGTGGGCACGTCAGCCTGGTGGCACCCCCAAGCCTCTGGCCCGGGCGCCACAGCCTCCTGGACTTCAGGAGCACCAAGCGCCTCCCTCTGGCTGGAAGCGCGTCATCCACACACTCGCTCACTCGCTCAGCTGGGTTTGAGGAGGACCCACCGGGTGCCAGGCACTGGGGGTACAGCAGAAGACCCAGAGAGAAGGGACGGTCCAGCCCTCGGGGCCCCCAGGCGATCTGAGGAGACGTGATGCCCCCAGCACACCCCGCACCACGGTGGTGAGCCCGGAGCATGGACCAGAGCCGGGCATCTGGGCAGGGGCTCCAGGGCCCGGGTCCGAGGCCCAGCGTGGCCCGGGGCATGTGGCATCCTCTGCCGTGGACCCTCCCTGGTTTCCCAGCAGGGCGAGATGACTGCCCCGTGAGTCAGGCAGCTGCGTGATGCCGTGTCTCCCTCGGGCCTGTTCTGTCCCTTTCTGTCACACAGCTGCACACACAGACGGGGCCTCCCTTGGATGAGGCAGGAAGGGCAGGGCCTTGCCCAGGGTCACCGGGCCATTGCGTGGGAGCCAGAGCTGGGTCTGCCCTCCTGGTCGGAGCAGGGCCGTGGGCCAGGACAGGGTCTCTCACCTGCGTCTCAAGGTTTACCATGGACCCCCATCCTAGGCCGTCTCCTGGGGGCCTGGGCACCAGACACCCTCTCCCCATCGCTGGGGGCCCTGCTCGATGCAGTCAGTGTCCTTGGGCTGGGCCGGGGCTGGGGTCCAAGGCCAGCACCGCCCTCTGTACTGGGCCCTCACCCGGGCAGGGCCCCTCTCTCCTTCTTTGCCACGATGCAAATCCAGGGACCAGTCACACGCAGCCCTTCTGGCCCTCGGCCCAGGCTCTTCCGGGAATGGCTGGACTGGAGCCCTAGGTTCCCGGGGGCCAAGAGAGACATGTTTCCAGGCCTGGCAGGCGATGCCCTGAGAGAGGCCCCACGGGGTTCCTGCCCACACCAGCACCCAGGACCAGCACTGGCACCCACTCCACAGAGCCTGGCATGGTCCCCGGCTGTCGGCTTCGCTAGCTGTGTCCCTGAGAGGCGCTGGGACACAGATGAGGAAGGAACCCTCGGGGCGTGAGCTGCGTCCTCCTGTCCTTGCGTGAAGTGGGGGAGGGCCCGCAGAAGGACACGCACACAGAGCCACAGGCACCGTGAGGACGCCAGGGCTCTCGGCAGCATGGGCCACAGACGTGGAAGGTACGGCTGCAGAACCCAAAGGACCTGAGAATCAGGTAGCCGGAGGTTCCCTGTCCCGCGCCGGACGAGCTACCACTGGGGCTCCGGGAAGAACAGCGTTTATACTCACAGTGTCCCCCTGTGCCATGGCCCACGGCACCGCCGGCCGCAGGCTGGGGCTTGTGGCTGTGAGCGCTGGAGTCCACGGTCCTGCGGGTGTAGGTTCCAGGGCTCTGAACATGGGCCCTTCTCACTGTCCTTCCTCTGCTCTCTTTTGCTCCAACACCTGTCCACTCATGCACCCATGCACCCACTCATCTATGCTCAGCCATCCACCCATCTATCCATCAACCGTCCATTCATCCATCCACCCAGCCATCCACTCATCTATCCACTATTCTTCCACCCACCCACTCGTGCATTCATCCATCCACTTATCCACCCCATTTGTCCATCTTCCATCCATCTTCCCTCCCTCCACCCTTCAATTCGCCCATCAGTCTCTCCACCCACCACCGACTCATCCACGCGCACCACCTGCGTGTCCTCTAGGAGTTACGGTGATGTGTCTGTCATTTATTTACACACGCACCAGCCCCTGACAAGAGCACAGTAATTCTCGGAAGCCGTGGTGTGGACCCCAGAGCCGCAGGTCCGCAGGCGGCTGGCCGGCAGCTCTGGGGCTTCGCTGCACTCCGTGTGCAGACCCCTCCTTTCACTTAAAACTATATCAGGTCGGCCAAAAAGTACGTAATTGGGTTTTATGCTAATCTCAGTAAAGGCACTGACTGAATCAAATCGGGGTGTAACGACACGAGAGATTGCTGAGCATCTTGACATTGAAATCGAGCGTCGAAACCCTTTGAAAACAACGGGGAGACATTCTTGAGCTCGATATTTGGGTAGCACAGGAACGGAGAGAAACGTATCCCAACAAGCACATTAACATCTGCGATTCGCTCTTGAGACGTGAAGACGTCAATCCATTTTTAAAACGTATGGTGATAGGCAATGAACGATCGATTATTTACAACAACACGGAAAGAAAAAGATCGCGGGGCAAACGCGATGAACCTGCTCAAAAGCAGATTCATCAGACAGGCTGGGCTGTCAATCTGGTGGTGTTTCAAAGGTGTTCCTGCTTCCCAGGAACCAAACGATTGATTCGGATGTGTAGTGTCGTCCACTGGATGAATTAAACGATGCTGGCGAACAGAAGTGTCCAGAATTGGTGGGTCACAAAGGTGTTTGTCTTCCTCCACGATAGAGCTACACCACATACAAATTTTTTTTTTAAGATTTATTTTATTGTTTTTGATAGAAACAGAGAGAGACAGAGAGAAGGGGGAGGGCCCAGAACCATCTCCCTAGTTGCACGTCATCAGTTTTCGACACGGTTTTGTTGCACACAGGTGGGCGGGGGCCGCGCAGGGCGGGAGCTGAGCTGGGGGCCTCCCGCATGGGAAGCTCACCCCAGTTCAGCATGTGGGTCCGCACGAGCCGGGGCTGGGATTCGATTCCCGGTCCACGGGGCTGCAAAGCGAGCACTCACCCCACTGAGACATCCTGGCTTTTCCCACATACAAGTTTGATCACTCATCAAAAGCTGTTGGCGCTTGGCTGGGATTTGTTACCACACCCACCATATTCTCCACACATTGCGCCATCAGACTACCCTGTGTTCTTGTTCTTTGCAAAACGCCTTGAGTGATAAAACAGTTACCACTGATGCAGATATGAGATCATTCTTGGAACATTTTATTTTTGCCAAAAGAGATAGACATCTTTTTGAATGTGGAATCATGAAGTTACCTGAAAGATGGGGGAAAAACATTGAACAAAATAGACAATGCATTGTTGAATGAAGTTTTTGTTTGCCATTAAAAAAATCGCATTTTATTTACTCACAGAATATCGCAATCACTTATCACAAGTGGAGGCAGGAGGTGGATGTTGAGAAGACACCATAGATCCTCACCTTTCAGAGGGAAATAAGCATCTTACGACGCCACCCGCTCTGTCTGTTTGCCTGTCTTCTTATACAGAGCAGTGTAGGTTCTTTCCTGGACAGCCAACCCCCCTCACTTTGTGCCCTGTCCCTTGGGAACAGAAAATGGCCCCTGGTTGGCTGCTGTCACTCTTTCAGCCCCATAAAAGCACTGCCAGGGCAGACAGCCTGGAATTTTTTTTTTTTTTAAGATTTATTTTTATTGTTTTTCTTTAAAGATTTATTTTTATTGTTTTTGACAGAGAGAGAGAGATACAGAGACAGAGAGAAGGGGGAGGGCCCAGAACAGTCTCCATAGTTGCACATCATTGGTTTTTCCACATAGTTTCATTCCACAGGTGGGTGCGGGGCTGCACAGGGCAGGAGCTGGGCTGGGGTCTCGCCCCGGTGAGAACCAAACTGGGGGCACTCCCCAGCTCAGCATATGGGTCCACACGGGCTGGGGCCGGGATTCGATCCTCAGTCCCCAGGGCGCTTAACCCACTGAGCCATCCCGGCTTCCCTAACAACCTGGAATTTTTAAAGAGATCATTTGGAAGCAGCTGATACATTCTAGGATCGGGACTATTGTCTGCCCAAGTATGTGTGAGACCCCAATTTCAGATGTGGGCATTTCAAGAAAGCCTGCATTTTATAGACGAGGCTCCTGACACTTGTCCGGGTGCAGGACAGGGGACCCAGGGGGGTTGCATCAGCCAGGTGGCCTGGGGGGCTGAACAGGCTCCTTGGGGACCCCCGGCAGCTGCTGAGCCTTGAGTCTGGAAGAGCTCAGCCTGGTGGCCTCGGGGACACGGCTTTGGCACCCGTTCCTGGGCCAAGGGGTTTGCATGTTGCTGCAGGCCGCCCTGGGTGTGGGGACAGGGCCCCAGGGGAAGGTGGTGGGTCCTAAGCTGGGCCTGGCAGGGACCTTGTCACTCACTTCCCAGGGCTTAGAGGATCAAGGGAAGCTCTGTGTCATCTCACCCGGAGTGTTATGCAAGACCCGGAATGTGGCTCCTTGAGAGACAGAAGAATGTGGAGGGTAGGGGGTGACACGGGAGGCCCCGGAGCCCCAGAGCTGCGCCCAAGACAGAGAAGCCAGCCCTGGCTTCCAAGCCCCGGTCACACAAAGCTGGGTTGCTGCAAAGGGGCCGGAGAGGGCCTCCCCACTGGCTGCCAAGCACCTCAGCCCCCCCAGACCTCCCTCAGGCATTTCAGAAGTAGCAGGTCGCAGCCTGAGCCCTCGTGTGCACCTCCAAATCACGCCTCCCCCACATCTCCCTAAATTGCCAGTAGTAGCACGGGGCCTCTTCAGGTCAAAGCCATCCTCCCCGTCCTGCCGCTGTGAGCCCTGGCGTGGCTGGCTGCAGGCTGAGGTGCCTGCTGCCCACCCTCAGTACCCCGGCTTCTGGGGTCTCCTCGCAGCCCCTCCTGCCCTTTGACTTTTGTGTCTGCTGACTGCTGCCTCCCTATGCTTGAGGGCAGCCAGCGGCCCGTCCAGGTGTGCGCACGCACGTGTGCGCGTTCGTGTGTGCATGTGTGTGCACGCATGTGTGTGCATGCATATGCACACTCGTGTGTGCGTGCGTTCATGCGGGTGTATGCATGTGCGCATTCGTGTGTGCGTGCGTGTGTGCGTGCGTGTGTGTGTGCGTGTGTGCGCACACATGCGGTGGTGGCCCCGGCTGCTCTGTCACTGGCGTCCGAGCACTGAGCCGATCCTGGTGCGCGGTCCGTGCCCTCTAAGGGTTGGTTTCATGACTGAGGGGGAAGCCACGAGGGCCGTGGGAGTGGGGAGCACCCAGGCCTCAGCCCAGGCCCCGCGGCCGTCCCGGGAGAAAATCCAGAAAGCCTTCGTGACTCAGTTTCCTCATCCGTGGTGAAGGGGGTTACTGTCCTCGGATGAAAACAGCCTCGCGGCCCGCCCTGACCTCGGGGAGGCGGTCACGTGGCCTCCCAGCTGTTTCTCTGCTGAAACCTGTAGAGGTGGGGCCTGCCCCAGGGGAAGGCGGCAAGAGAGGAAACTTCCACCCTTCATGGGAAAAGAAACCGCAGACTTCCAAGGCCCAACCCCGAACCCCCGCTTTTCTCCTGGCATGGCCCCCACGCAGACCCCACGCCCACCTCCTCCTGGCTCCCCAGGCACGACATGCAGGGAGATTGTGTTGGAGGGAATCCCGACATCCTGCTTCAAGGCCCTCCAGAAGCGCCCAGGTGCACGCGGGAGCAGGCCCCGCCCACCGGCCTGAGCCCTCCACTTCCCTTGGGGCCCCCGGAGCACCGTGGTCCCCAGCAGAGTGGACACCACAGCACGGCCCTAGGCCCCGGACGGGCAGCAGGCTGGCCGTGCAGGCACCGGGGTGACCGTGCGAGCCCAGAGAGGTGGCTGCTGGGAACAGGAAGGGCCTTGGTCCCTTAAGTGAGTGCGTGGGGACATGGACCAGGTGCGGGGCTTTGGGAGGTCTGGAGGCTGAGGGGAGGTGGCCGGGAGGCTGGGGGTTGGGTGCCTAGAGCTGGGACACAAGCTCCCTGCCATCATGGCGCCTTCGGGCACCTTAGCTGCAGGAGCCGGGCTCAGCCAGGCAGGTGGGGACGTGCCCCGGGCACCCGGCCTGGGAGCTCCGTGAAGGATGTGCAGGGCAGGGAGAGAACTCGGCCAGTGGGAGGAGGTGGTGGGAGGAGGCTAAGAGGGGCCTTGGGCAGAGGAGCAGGGGCCAAACTCCTGGAGAGTTGGGGGCATCTAGCCCTTGGCACCTGGTTAGGTCCCAGCGGGGGGTGGGGGTGTAAGACAGCAGAGGCACAGGGTGCATTGGGGGGCTGAACACCTATGCTGGGGCTCCCCAGAGAGCCCTCATGAGCAGCCCCCAACTTGGGGTTTCCTGAAAGTGTGTTTCCACCCCGATGGGGTAGACGCTGGCTTGTACATCGAGAATTCTAGCCTCTAAAGAGCCCCTGCGCACCTCCAAGGTGCAGGGGAGTCCCCTCAGGACCAAGAATGAGGAACCCCACAAATCCAACAGCTCAGAGGCTGTGGGCAGAGGAGAGCTTGCCCCTTTATTTTCGTCTCATGAGAGCCTGGGGGGCGGCGGGCAGAGGTGCTTCTGAGGGGGCAGGGCGGCCCCCCAAGCCCAGTGAGAATGGGCCCCGGCATCTGACACCAGTGCTCCAGCTGGCCCAGCCCCACGGGGAGCAGCAGGGGACCCCCGGGAAGGCTTGTCCTCACACGGCAGGGCAGCTGGTCAGCACACTGAGGCCCGGAGCCAGAGCCCAGGAGGCAGGTCCCCAGCGGGCTCTCCTCACGCACCTGCTCCTGGAAGGAGCCCCAGTGGGTCTGTGAGGAGCAAGTGTGCCCACTGAGATGTGAGCGAAGGAGAGAGTACGTGGATAGATGATGGATGGATGATGGATGGACGGATGATGGATGGATGGATGATGGATGGATGGGTGGATAGAAGAATGATGGATGGATGGATGATGGATGGATGGATGATGGATGGATGATGGATGAATGGATGGATGGATGGACAGATGATGTGTGGATAGAAGAATGATGGATGGATGGATGGATGATGGATGGATGATGGATGATGGATGAATGGATGGATGGATGGACAGATGATGTGTGGATAGAAGAATGATGGATGGATGGATGGATGAACGGATGATGGATGGATGAATAAATGAATGATGGATGATGGATGGATGATGGATGGATGGATGATGGATGCATGGATGGATGGACAGATGATGTATGGATAGAAGAATGATGGATAGATGGATGGATGGATGGATGGATGGACGGATGATGGATGGATGGATGAAAGATGGATGGATGATGGATGGATGGATGGATGGATGGATGGACAGATGCGTGGATGGACAGATGATGTATTGATAGATGAATGATGGATGATGGATGGATGGATGGATGGATGGACGGATGATGGATGGATGATGGATGGATGGATGGACAGATGCGTGGATGGACAGATGATGTATGGATAGATGAATGATGGATGGATGGATGGATGATGGATGGATGGATGGTGGATGGATGGATGGTGGATGGATGGATGGGCATGGAGTAGAGAGGAAGCTCAAGAAATCCAATACCTAAACCTCCACCCTGCCCCCACCCTGCACCAGCAGCTCTGGGCACAGGAGGCCCCAGGGGGCCTGGTGGTCACGGAGCCCAGGGGGGAGGTCCTTCAGGACTCAGAGGGAGGCACCCCCAGCAGAAGCCCCTGAAATGGGGTGGAGGATGCTGTGGAGAATCAGCATACTCTTCCCTCTGCTGAGTGGCCAGGGGACCCCAGGACCCCAGCGGAGGGCGGAGGGTCCCCCAGAGGTAGGAGCCCGAGGGTGGCTGGGTGTGGCCCGGAGGGAGCAGGGAGGATTGGTGGCAGACATGCGGGCTCTTCCTGCCGGGCGGGCTGGGCGGGAGCTGTGCAGCCTGGACACAGCCCCCCGCAAGCTGAGTCCAGGAGGAGGGGCCAGGCAGGACCCAGGCTGGCCGGCGGCAGGCGGGCTCAGCACGTTGCCCAGAGCAGCACCCACAGCAGGCTGGCCGCAGTGCTGACCCACAGGGCCCCCCGGCCCCCCACCAGGCCCGCGGCGGCACTGCGGTTGCACTGGCTGCCCTGGCAGCAGGAGACGGAGAGGGCTCGGCCGTCGGGGGACACGGTGCTGTTGGGGCAGCTCGGGGCACAGGACTTCATCACCAGGATGCCACTGGGGTTGGCTGCGGAGAGAGGGGGGAGGGCCCATGTGGGGTGCGCTCTATGCACCGGCCCCCGGGCAGGGGACGTGGCTGTCCCAAAGAGCCTTCTGCTACGTGTGGGGTGGGGGGACCATGCTTGGCTCCCGTGGGCCTGGAAGTCCTGTTTTCCCCTCAGACCAAGCTCCTCTGTGATGTCAGGGACCCCCCCTGGCCCAGTGTCTCTGACCCTTTCGGGCGGCCTGGCTGATGCCCGGGAGTGCCCTCTGCTCTAGGCTTCAGGGCCCGGAGGAAAGGCGGCCCCGCACTCACCCCTGCCCCTTTGTGGGGCTGCAAAGCGTAGGAAACAGTGGGTCCTTAAGGGACACGGCGGCTGTCTGGGGCCAGGGGGCTGCTGCCCTGGGAGCCCAGAGCCCACCCTGTGAGGAGGTGGCCACGCTGGGTAAACGTCACCAGGTGCCAGGGGTGACGTGGCCAGTGGAAGCCTGCCCACGCTTCCTGGGCAGGAACTTAGGAAAGGCACCCCAAGTACACTCCATCTGCAAAACTCCGGTGACCCACCAGGGTGCTGCAGTGGAGACTCCACTGCTGGGGGCGAGGGACAGAGACGCCCCCTTCCTGTGTCCTCCCCGTGCCCCCCGTGGCCTCCTGGGGGCGGGACAGCAGGCCTGAGGAGTCCGGGGGTGGGTGCCTGGTCCTGCCCAGGGTGTAAGAACTGTAGGACACCCGAGGGGGGTCCCAGGACTGCTGGGGAGCCCCAGGTGGAAGCAGCACCCTCCCATCTGTCCCCTCGCTTCGGGGTCCCTTGCCCCCGGTCCTCCCTCAAGGCCAGGACCCCTGAGGTCCCGGCCTGGTGCCAGGGCCAGAGCTGGTGTGCACCGTAGGTGCCCAGGGCCGTCTGCCAGGGGGCTGATAGAACAGCAGCTCCTGGCTGGGGCTCCCCATCCAAGGCTCGGCCAGAAATGGGGGGCCGTCCCCCTAGCCCCTGAGAAAGTAGCAAACTGGTGTTTCCGGGCAGGTCCTTCTCTACCTGATTGGGGGGCTAGAGGCATTTGAGGGGTACGCACTGCCCCCTCACAGCGTCCCTGGGTGCAGAGAAGGGTGAAGGCTAGCTGGGTGGTGGGGAGACGGATGCCGGCATGGAGGATCCACACACTCATGGGGGGTCCTGGGCCAGACGCCGTGCCTCCTGTGATGGGGAGGGGTCCCAGCCGGAAGGGCCTTAGTCATCACAGGGGTGTATAGGGGACCGTGGCCCAGAGCACAGCCTGGGCCCCCAGTGGGACCTGCTGGCTGCCCTGCCGTGACGTTGGGGACACTGCCGGGCTCCTGAGACATGACCCCAAGAATGGCAGCAGCCTGTGAGGGGAGAAGGCTCCTCATCTCCTCACAGACAGGGGTGCTGCCCGCCCACGGCCGTCCCGGTCTGCCCCTCACCATGTCACCCCCTGCTGGAGGGGCAGCGGCCACCCCACGTGCAGCAGCTTCCGGGGCCCCCTGCCTCCCAGGGGCCCAGCTGTCCCTGCCATCCCTTCCCGGCCAACGGATCAGGGTCACGTGTGGACCAGGCTCAGACCTCCACGATGTGACGTCCCCACGGCTTCACCTGCTTGGCACTGTCCCCGTCGGGCCCCCAGGACACAGACTGCCTGTCCTTTAAGCTCCAACGCCCACGTTTCGGCCCTGAGTTGCTGGCACAGCCGTGACCCTCACATCCACACGGGACTGTTAAAGTGGGAGGCGTTTGTCTGGGCCACCCATGGCCCCGCGGGTGTGGCCGGGGTGGGGTGGTGCCCGGCGGGCTGCTGGGCGGCTGGGGGGCGCGGGGTACTCACTGGCCCGCGTGATCACGCAGTACTTGTCCGTCTGGGAGCACTCCACCAGAGACTCACAGTTCTCGTGGCCGCAACACACGTGGCAGTGCAGGGCCCGGGCTGCGAGGGGGAAGCGCAGGGGTCAGTGGGGGCAGGGCCCCGGCCGCCTGGGCCTCTCTGCACCTTCTCCTTCTGCCTCCACAGGTGCTCCCGGTCCCCGGGGATGGGCCGAGGGACTAGGGACTCGGTGCTGGTGACCAGGCCCTGGGTGTGAGAGAGCTGCCCTGTCAGCAGGCAGGAGGTGCAGGTGGGGCATCTGCAGGCTGCCCCCGGGGCCCAGGAGGACATGGGGGAGCACAGTGCAATGCAGGGAGGGGCTGCCCCAGAGGCCATCCAGGCCCTACTTCTCACTGTCCCTGTCCCTCTCCAAGTCACAGTGTCCTCACCTGTGAGATGGGACACCCTGCAGGCCCTGCTGGAGAATCAGGTGATGCCTTGTCCCCACCCCCCTTCAGCCTGAGCCTGCTGCCTGGGCCAGAGAACGGCTGTGCTCTGAGGACTGCACACAGTGCAGCCATGCACACAGTAGGGCCATGCATGCAGTGGAGTTGTGCACACAGTATGTGCAAGGGGGCTGTACACCCAGTAGGGCTGTGCACACAGTAGGGCTGTACACACAGTAGGGCTGTGCACACAGTAGGGCCGTGCATGCAGTGGAATCATGCACACAGTAGGGTCGTGCACACAGTGGGGCAGTGCACACAGTAGGTACGAGGGGCTGTACACTCAGTAGGGCTGTGCACACAGTAGGTACGAGGGGCTATACACTCAGTAGGGCTGTGCACACAGTGGGGCAGTGCACACAGTAGGTGCAAGGGAACTGTGCACGTAGTGTGTGAAGGGGCTATACACTCAGTAGGGCTGTGCACACAGTGGGGCTGTCCATGCAGTGGTGCTGTCCATGCAGTGGGGCTGTTCACACAGTGGAGCTGTGCACACAGTGGGGCCGTGCATACAGTGGGGCTATGCACACAGTAGGTGCAAGGGGGCTGTACACACAGTAGGTATGAATGGCTATATACTCAGTAGGGCTGTGCACACAGTAGGTACAAAGGAATGTACACTCAGTAGGGCTGTGCACACAGTGGGGCTGTGCACTCAATAAGGCTGTGCACTTAGTGGGGCTGTGCACACAGTAGGTGGGAGGGGCTGTACACTTGGTAGGGCTGTGCACTCAGTAGGGCTGTGCACTCAGTAGGGCTGTGCACACAGTGGGGCTGTGCACACAGTAGGTGGGAGGGGCTGTACACTCAGTAGGGCTGTGCACTCAGTAGGGCTGTGCACACAGTGGGGCTGTGCACACAGTAGGTGGGAGGGGCTGTGTAGTCAACAGGAAGGAACAGCCCTGCCCATCATGGCCGGGAGCTGCTGGCGACCCCACCCCGGCCCCACCGGTGGGAAGTCTGCAGCAAAAGGCCCCGGTCCTGACCAGCCCCATGTGCTGTGACCAGCCCCAGGTTCCAATGACAAGGAGACCAGGACATGGCTCCTGGCCTGGGGACCCCACAGGCCCCCCAGGGTGGCCAACCGAGGCACAGCGTGTAGCCTCGCGTGGGATGGGATGGAGGGTGACCCCTTGTGGGACACCTGGCTGAGAGGGTCATCCGGGAAGGCTTCCTGGAGTGGGGGGCCCGGAGCTGGGCCTGGGCAGATGGGATTCTGCGTGTGATCTGGGCCAAGGACCCTCAGGTAGAAGGGGCAGCATGGCGGAGGCCAGGCCCGCCGGGACCAGGCTAGGGGGCCCCAGGAGCTGTGGGGTCCAGGAGGCTTCTCGTGAGGGCTGTCCTTTGGGGGTATCCTGTAGGACGAGGCACGCCCACTCTGACCTTGGAGCCCACGCCTATGGACTGAGGTTCTGGCCCTTTCCCCACATGGGCTGACTGATTTCAAAGCCCCTTTCCCTGCGGGGACAGTTTGGGGGTGTTGGTGGCTGCATCCTGGGCAAGCAAGGGACTGAGCTCAGCCTCACCCCTGCCCCCTGCTCAGAGGCCCTGCTTTCCCGGTCCGGGCCCTGGAGCCCCCAAGAACAGTCGGCCTCTCTGTGTGGGGGCGCCGCTGCGTCCTGGGTGCTGGTGGGGGCAGGGAGACACTCCTAGATTCCTCTGCACCACAACCTGACGTGCCTCAGTTTCCCCCACGGGGGTCCGGATGGTTCCTATGTCTTTGGGCCGTGCTGAGAACGAGTGGGCTAGTCTTTTCAGGTCCCTGGGGCGGTGGCCCTTCCAGCAGGTCTGTCCCACATCAGCCTCCAGGAAAGCTAAGCCCATCCCGTCCCTCCCACACCTGCAGCCGGGACACAGGTGCATGGCTCTAGGGCCTCCCCAGCACCTGCTGCCTCTCCGGCCCCTGACTTCCGGCCCGCCTCTGAGATGCCACCTCGCCCTCTGCCCCGCCCAGAGCCAGCCTTGTGCCCCTGCCCCGCCGCCCCCTCCGTCTGCCTGTCCAGCTTCCCTCCCCAAGCCAGGACGGATACCACGGTGCTGCCTTCCACCTACGGGTGCCCTGCCCCCTGTCCCCCTTCCACCCCCAGGGGCTCCCCCAGACAGCTGGAGGCTCACCTCGCGCACCCCACTCTCCAGGGAGGCCAATGGGGCTAATTAGCCCTGGGTGGTAACTACTCAGCTGATAATCACAGGCTGTCTCCCCCTCCCGGGCCCCATTTCCGGTGGCCTCAGAAGCCACAGGTGCACTGGTTCAAGGTCGCACAGCCAGGTCCTCAGGTAGAGACAGAGCAGGGGCTGTGGGGTCTTCACACTGAGAGCCCCGCCTCCCAGGGCAAGGGGGCACCCGGCTGGCACGGCCCAACCCAGAGCTCTGCAGCCTCCACCTCTCACTCGGGTCTTTCACCCCCTCAAGAGCCAGTTGTACCAGGAACTGGGCCCAACGGGACACAAACGTCTCCAGGTTGGACAGGGAGCAGCCACGAGGGCCACCCCACTCCCTGCAGCCCCCGGTCCAGGCCACAGACCCCTCGGACCCTCCTGGCACCTGCCTGTCCCCGTCCCCGCCACCTGGCTCAGCGTCCCTTACCCCGGTCAGTGCAGACAGCAGCCAGGAGCAGAAGCACCAGGAGTGGCCTCATCGTGGGGCGTCCACTACAGGGACTGGGGCGCCGCTGAGACGGAGCCTTTATACGCTGGCCGGCGGGTCCGACCTAGTAATTTAGCTGGAGCCGAGCTTGGGAGAGGGGCCAGCGTGACTCACGGGCCTTGGCTTCCCTTCGTCCTGCCCCCGGGGGCCCCGGGGCTCCCAAAAGGCCGCCTGTGTCCCCTGGCTGCCTGTTTCTCCATCCTGAACCTTGGTCTCCTTGTCCCTTGTCCCCTGAGGCCCCAGGTTGGGCTGGGGAGAAAGGAGGCTGTGGGTGACAGCCCATTCGGGGGGATCTGGGGGTTGGGTCTGGGGGACATGGCCCATCCTTTCATGTAAGCTCTGCCATCTCCTCTGGGCCGGGCAGGCAGGGAGGCACCAAGCTGTTTAATGGGGAAACTGAGGCACTCTAGGCTGAAAGCTGGCTTTGGATGCAGAGTCTGTCTCCACTATGCATACAGGTCACCTATGCCTCGGAGCTCAGGTGGGACCTCAGATCTGCATGTAGCCAGCTCCTGGGGTGCTGGTCCCAGGGTCAACTGAACAGGCAGGGGCAGGCGTTCCCATCGGCACTCAATCACTGTCTATACGGCCTCCAGACCAGGCTCTGGGGACCGTGGATGACAAGGGTACCCTTGGGGACAAAAGACATGCCTGCTCACAGTGGGCTGCTGCTGACTTCTGTTTTGGGGTCTGGCTGGGGTACCAGATGCTGAGGGGTTGGAGCTCATACCTCCAGGCATCTCTACTCCATCTCCTCCCAGGGCCATGGGCCTCTCTCTACTGGCGGCTGCTGTCCCCTCCCCAGTGACCACAGCCACCCTTCTGGAGACAACACCGACATGTCACAATCTCCTGAGAGCCCCAGAGGTGCCCACTCTGCGTCCCTCCAGCCTACCCAGCGCCCGTACTGAGATGGGATGGATGCTGCCTGAGCAATCAGTGTCCACTCTATGCACTCCACCCACTATATTCCATCGCTCTAGTCATGCATTCTATCCACTCTACTCCAACCATCCATCCATCCACTCTACTCCATCCATCCATCCATCCACTCTACTCCAACCATCCATCCATCCACTCTACTCCATCCATCCATCCATCCACTCTACTCCAT